>UELV01094456.1:0-10607 GCA_900490015.1 Megastigmus stigmatizans | reverse complement strand
GGGGGGGGGGGGCATAACCGAACAAATCCCGCCGCATCGCGGTGACAAAGCGCGCAAGCAGCTCCGACAATGAAACGAATTCGAGCGCGAAAGATCGCGAAAAGAGATGTAAACACACACACATATATACACGCACATACACACTCACGTCCCTCTCACTCTCTGTACTCTTCTCATAACGACTCCGCTATGTGTGCAGCGAAGCAAAGCGCTCGCCCATTGAAACATACAGGGAGGGGGGAGGGGGCGGGGGCGCGTGTAAGCGCGGTTGTTATCGCTCAGCGGCCGATACGCAGCAATTCCTCCTCTGCGCGCGGCCCCTGTCGAAGCCTTTCATTTCCCTGCGCAGCGGCGGCAGTAGCCCCGGCATAGCCGTAAAAACGATATCGTTAAACCGAAGCTCTCACGCTGCCTGCGCTCACCCACACATACATATACACACAGAGCTCGATTATTATTATTTTAGAGGCATCGAGCGAGTAAAGTTGCTCGCGATACCGCAGCATCGAGATGCTGCTGCTGTTGCTGCTGCTGTGGCTCCGGTGTAATGGAGGATTAAGAATTTGATGCCTCGAGGAATATATATAACTAGTATAGACTACAGTTCGCTATTCACGCTGTGCCTTCCCTCACCTCCCCCGTCCACGCATATGGTCCGTCGATCGCGTCGGTTTTGCTCGGCGCGTAGCTCTGCCGTTTCGAGCTCCCAGCGTAAAGTTATACATTTATCCGCGAGTATGATGCGTCGTGTTTAGCCGAAAGATATCGGCCCTCCTGCTGCCGCGTAGCCTGTACATAAGCCCCGGCACATTTTGGCGCTTTGAATAGTAGAATCGATGAGCTACTTTCTACACGATAAACTTTTATCGTTCTAATTCGGCATTTCTATATAAATACGCGTATTTGATTTGGGTCTCGATGCTAATTGAGTTGCGATAAGGTGGAAGACTATAACTTTGATTTTAATGTGTCATTGCGTATTCCGAAAAGATTTTGAATTGGTCCATGAATTTAACCAACCTTCGCAACATCTCCTTACCCACTGCACCATAACAATCACCGAGAGAGAGAGAGAGAGAGAGAGAGAGAGAGAAGCAACTGCTCGGATTGCACTAATCGACGTCGAAGCGCTTTATCGCGGACTCAAGTCTAGTCCACGGCATGCACCACCCCACATGTGTAGACTCGGCAGCTCGAGGCTCTATCACTACCGCCTCTGACTCTCTCCTCCGCATATATATATACATACATATGTACGTATATAGGCTGCCAGGCGCACGTGCAGTACGCGCTACACTGTTACGTACGCTCGAGAGCAGTGATAAGCCTACGCCGACATTCAGCTAATGCCTCCCGGGGACTCCGAGGTGGGCGTGAATCAACGCCGCTCCAACCGCCGCCGCCGCCATGGCTCACTCTCTTCGGGGAATATAGCCTGGCCATTGTAGCTCCGCTAGAGAGAGAGAGAGAGAGAGAGAGAGAGAGAGAGAGAGAGAGAGCTAGGGTTAATTTGACTCGCCGCGACTATGACGTGCCGGGCTTATATACTTTCCTTGTTTATTACCGCGGACTCACTGCGCCTAGGGGCGGAGCGCGAACGACAAGAGATCCCTGTAATAACGCTCTTTGCGTGCACTTGGGCTTTTTCCTTTTTTCCTTGGCTTGGGTCTGATGAAAGTTTTGCGGCTTGTTGGCTGCAAGTTTTTCCGAGACTTTACCTTCTTTGTTGATTTTATGCAAGTTTCTTTTTTTTATAATTAGACGCGTGCAGATCTTTATTCTATTGACAACTTTATTTTAATTATTAATTAACAAGATTTTATCAATATTTTAGTTGAAATGATTTTAATAATAGATTGAAATTTTCCACGACATGATAATATGGTAATTTTCATGTACGCTTTATGGTTTAAATTAACCCTTTGATTTCATGAACGAGATGAGAAATTCCCGCGGCCCGTTTCAGGTTCATTAGATTATTTTTATTACGCATAGGATATGTAATTATGTGGAATACCATTACGATATTTATAAAGCTTCGCAGGTTCGACTGATATTGACTTTAATATCGTATTTCGGCGCTTCTACTTTTAGACTCTGTTATCTGCCGTGCAGCCTCAAATGAAAATTGATATCAATGTTATTATTGTTAATAGACAATTGTTAAGAAACTAATACTGCAACCTGCTACTTTAACTAATTTATAGTCGAGTCGGAATCTGCTCTTTTATTTATGATTCATCCAAAAAGAAATCAATTAAAAGACCATTAGTATACAACAACTTATAAGTCATTATTTGTAATAAAACTTAAAAAAAAAAGCTGAAAAATCAAGCCGAATGGTAAAAGTTTGGAAAAAGCCAAATGGTTTATTGCAAAACCTTGTATCATTTATTCTTGCCCAATAAATCGCGGGTGATGAATAGTCGAAGCGGTTCTGCAACGCGTGGCGGTTCAATCAAAAATAGCCTTTAAACTGTCCTACAGAGCAAAAGAGAGAAAGACAGAGAATACGCGATAGAAAGTGCTGGATGAGTATTGGAATTTGAAAATAAATATTCCCCGTTGAGCAATAATTCTACCTTTTATATTTAACTTGCAAATCAGAAAATATTTATTTTTCCTTTATTCGAATCCAGTTGCTCGTTAAATCAAAAGTAATACGAAAACGTGTATAAAGATTAGTGGAAGATTCAAAATGGTACTTCTCTTCTACGCTTTTGGCTTCGCTCGCACACGGAATTTCGTAATTGCGTTCTACAAAATTAATCGTGCTTGTTACAAATATTGAACGAAATCACAGAGCGAAATTCTATCAAAGTACGCACAATAACCACGGTAAAATATTCAATAAAGCCACAAACCAAGATTCCTAAACCGAAAAAACCTATACTGAGCTCGTGTTTTTTTCAAACCAATTAACGCAATACAGCAACGAGCAGAAAACATAAAAATTCAGAATTAATTAAATACGAGGTACAAGGTCGAAGGTATAGTCGACAGGAGAGCGTGCGTCAACGCGTCACTTATATCAAGTTTGATTAAACACTTTTCATGTCCGAGCGCGCGCGAAACTGAGAGAGAGAGAGAGAGAGAGAGAGAGAGAGAGGTGCAGACCGGTAGAACACGCGGCAGCTACACACAGCGAGATATGACGCTAACTCGCGAAATTTTCCTTGTACGCGCGTTCGTGCGCGCGAGGGCTCGTAAAAGGCGCTAGGAGCGAGTTGGCTGTCGCGAGATTGCGCGGCGTTAAGCGTCGTAAAGTATCATCAGCGCTATTAAATTACGTGCGGGTTTCCCAGCTTTCCCAAGGAGATAAAATTCGCGCTTCTCTCTTTGCGCGCTTTTCCCACGGCCTCGTGTACGCGTGCGGTGTATATAACCTGTGCCTAATCCGTGTCTGCGGGAACGAGGTTGTATACATACACGCGCGCGAGTTCCGCGGGATACAATTTGACGAGCTCGATGCCTTTTCATTTTAGCTGCGGCTTCATTAGACCCAAACCTCCCCGGAAAACCGCTTCGTTATATTGGTTTTCCCTGGATTAAGCGTGAGACTCGGTCGCCGGTCGTGCGAGCTTGCCCCTGGCGTTCCGGCAGATGTTGTTCAGCTTAATGAAAAGAAGCGCGTAAAGTAATCGAGTGCTCTATTCAGATAACTTGGTTGAAGCGGAGACTGCAGGTATGGCGAAATTCGCACCTGCTTGAAAAACTCGGTGCTCCGAGTGCTTTCGTTTAGAAAATTAGCTTAGCTTTTCTATTGTAACAAGTCTATATACAAAAATAATTATCCCATTTAAGACTATAAACTTTTCCATACTTGTTACAGTCGACTCTTGTCTACTTATATAGGTGTAGCTCTTTCGAAAAGTCAAATATAACTGTTATCTAAAAGGTGCAGTACAAGTTTTTGATAGCGGGGGGGATGCGTTTGATAAGCAACTAGTTCACGCTTGTCTGGCAAAATACCAAAAGGCAGAGAAAAATCTAATTTTATTCATACACTCGCTTCTCTCAATTTCAATAACTGTACCTCCGCATCATTACTTGGAATCCCACCAATTGCTCAATAATGCACGCTATAATTTATTATTCAATTATTCTCTGCACGGCGTGGAGCTCACAAAGTAATGTAAATAATTAGCCCGAATGCTTGATTTATTATACAATTCACCCGCTGCCTAAAGCCTCTGCCAGTGTGCGCGCGCGCCTTACTAATTATTACAAAGCTAAATACCGTTAATCCAGTTTATTTACTCTGGGTGTCGCTTATTAAATCTCGATCTCGCGCAAACACACACACACACACACACACACACACAGACACAATGCGTATACAATTTGTTAATACCGTTGCGTACCCTCCATTTTGTTAGCCGGATTCCCGTAATTAATATTGGTAAAATGCGCGGGTCGGTCAGTGCATCAATCCTCGAGAGTAACTCTCTCACGACGCTTTATATACGCGCTCGCAGTATATGCCGGAGCTGAGAGAGAGAGAGAGAGAGAGAGAGAGAGAGAACTCTCGAGCACAATTCGAAGCTGTAAAATATTTATATTGCAGAAATTGAGGCTGCGGCGAGTCTATTGTTTCCGCGTGAGTATCACATTTAAAATATCGTTATATGCGCGCTTTACTGTATTGACAGTGTTGGAGCAGGCTGTTGTGTGTTCGCCTCGCGCGCACCTGCGTTTCATATTGCGCCCTAACTTGGTCCGCGCGCGCGTATATAATCGTTCAATAAATTCCAGCGCTGCATAAATTAAAAGTTCACAACTCACCGCGCCGGTGACCCTATGCACACGCCGGTATATATTATATATTGTATCTACGATCGATATTCGCGTAATTCGATCGGTTTGCGCGTCGGACCAGACTCGGACTTTTTCTACTGTGCGCATATAAACATCTGCGTGCGTTTGGACGCTGCAGACTTATAGCGTTCAATTCGATTGCACGTCTACTCTTTCTTCATCTCCACGTTCGACGAGCCTTGCATTAAAATTTAGCCGCTCTTTTGCCGTTTTTCTTTCGCTCGCATTACGTCGCTGCCGCACGCGGTTACACACGATATACACACACCATACATATATACGCAACACACTCATCCGTAATAAAGTTGGCTAGATGCGATTTTACGCAGCGACGAACTCTCCGTGGTCACATTCAACACTTTGACCAAAGCAAGCGAGAGAGAGAGACCGAGAGAGAGGAGGGTACACAGGGAAAAAGGGTCGTTTCGAGCATATTTCGCACTAGTCGCCGCGCGTTATGTCCTCTGACGCGGGCCCCTGTATATATCTATGTATAAACGCGTCGGTATGTACGTATACACGAGGCATTATAACGTCGGGGATTGCCGCAAAACTGTATATACGTACATATATACAATGGCTTTTCTCTCGACCATTGGGGGAAATACATGGGAGATAAGAGCGGGAGCGAGTGAGAGAGAGGGAGAGAGAGGGACAGAGAGAGAGAGAGAGAGAGAGAGAGAGAGAGAGAGAGAGAGAGAGAGAGAGAGAGAGAGAGAGAGATGATAATGTATGCGAGAAAACGGGACAAAAGCAATAACCGTGCAGGGTATGTAAGAGGATGTGGAAAACAGAAGCGCGCGGGAGGCTGCGCGCTGCAGAGTCGAAGAGAGAGAGAGAGAGAGAGAAGAGGGAAATGAGTAGAAGAGAGGAATTAATTGATATTAGAATTTAATAACCATCCTCTGGGACACGAGAGAGAGAGGCTTTCTCTCTAACCCCTCCCCCGAATTATACGTAGAGGATTGTTGTTGCTTCTGTATGATAATTTTCCCTTCTTTCCACGAGCGAAAGCGCGCTCCGCATAGCCGCACGGCAATATCGACCCTGATATGTATACGCTATGTAATGCCTTTATCACTGATTCTCTACTCGCTTTCCTAATTGACCAAGGGATTTCCGCGGCTCAACTCGGAAATAGAGGAAACGAAAAATTAATTTCAATACACGACACAGATACTCCCAGCTGCGGATCGCAGCTCGAGCATAATGATAAAATAATAAGCGGAGTAAGCGGAAAATCTGTTTCGCAATAAACAACGTTGTGTGTGTCATTCGTTGTTGGATGGTGCATATCTCGACACGCGATATGGTTAGGGTGCGTGTGTATAAGCAAAGGATTAAAAGTGATATGTTTAGGGATGGGCGGGAAAGAGAGTAGGTACGTCGAAGAAACAACGGAGTCAGTTAGGCGAATAGCTGCGCACTACAGAGAAGCTGGAGATATGTGCGCACGGAAACGGAGAAGAGCTAGAAGCGAGAGAGGAGAGCGAGAGAGAGGGAGAGTAGGAAAGTGGAAACGCTAGTAGAGAACGGCTCAGCTCTCCCGCTATATTATTAGCTTACGCCCGTGTGTAATATGAATAGCATTTAGCCCCTAATAATGCCAGTGGAATAATACAGCTTTGCCTCCTCTCTCGCTATCTCTCTCGCTCTCTTGTGGAGCAGTGGTTTTGCTGCAGTACCGTAACGCGCCGTCTGCGAATGCTTGTATACGACCGCCGCTTTATACCACGTGATGGCCTTTGCCCCCTCATCCCGGCCCTTGTATACCACTGCTTTTTTTTTTCAACATCTCTGTGCATACGCTACTCTTGCAGTGTGAACTCTGATTTCTCGTTATAATTGGGATTTCGTTTTGTCTTTCTTTGACAAACGAGCATTTTTAAATTTCCTGTTTGACGTAATTTTATTTCCAAGCTTTAGGAAAATTGTACATATTTAACTATTTGCAAAGCCAAGATTGAATTAATGTTTCATTAAAAATATATTAGTGCACAGTTTGAACAATTATTTTTGCATCTTTGTGATTTGATAAAATACTTCTAAATTGTTTTGACAGGAAATCCGCTTTTCTATTTTAATAATAATTATCAAATTATGAAGAAATGTAAACTTAATGTCGTTTGTAATCAAGAACTGTGTTAATTAAAATAAATGCGCATTAAAATTTTAAAAGTGAAGCAGTTATGCTATGTTAATATAGAATATTTAATTGAATGACTTTATAAATAGAAATAAAGGTAATTACTTGATGTAATGTAAATAATAAATAGTCGAAGGCCCACAATGTTATTTTAGACCAAAACAATTATTTTCTGAATATTATTCTAATGCAAAACGCCTATTTTTCTGCATTCAAATGAATTGGACAACATTAATTGCAACGCTAAATAACTTTTCCGTCTTAGCTTTACTACGAAAAAAAAATAAAATGCGCAGAAAAACGCGGAGGAAAGACAACGTCGAGGTGCACATCAGAGCTTTGTTAATCTTAGTTTAAGTTGCGTCGAGGTAATTATGTTTTGTGCCTGGGCGTGTGAGTACATTGAACCGGGTTACGGTGCACGCTGTAAACGTGTCATTAAAATCACAGGACGTGTCCCTTAAACTTTTGTAATTTAGGTCCTTTATATAAGCTCCTTGATGAAATGTCATACAGTTTTTTATAAACCGCATTTATAACGTGATAAAAGGGAATGAAATCACAAAAAACCGTTTCGTGCTATTTAAGTACAGCAATAGAATTTGTTTTATTTTGGAATGGGAAATTGTATTTTTTCAAGAAATATAAGCTTAACTTAGTACAATGCGCACGTAAAAGCAAGAATATTCGTGAAGTAGAAAATTAAATGTAGAAAATAAACATCTTAAATACGTAAAGTCGTACACTCACAAACATTACAGTAGATTTAGTCGGCGATTTTAACCATTGATCGTCAGTAGTAAAATATCTTTAATAGACACTAGTTATTGCTCTCATATTTGGTAACCGGTGAAACGACTTTTTCGGCCGATTTGATCGAACTATTTATACATCAATCAATTGTGATCGTCAGTTCGGTGAAATCTACTGAACTGTTTTTTAATGTATAATGGGCACAGTTTTTAATAAATGAAGAAATTATATTATGTTTAAACTGCCCAATACATTAGATATTTTTGTAAATAATTCAATGTATTGATGTACCTAGACAAATTGTCACCAGTTTTATTTAATATAGTAAAAGAAGGTCAAACTTATTTTATTACTCAGATATGTAAATACGCACAATTTAAGGATTTTAACTTACACTTTAATTATAGTTCTATAATTTGCTTTCTGCAACTCACCTGAAACATAAAGAAAAAGTCACAATTAGATCACAGAAATCATGTGTAACTAATATTCAAATAACCTTTATTATGTACATCACAATAAATTATATGGCATAAGTTCTTTGATTAAACTAAAAATAGGCTTAAACATTTCCATACAAAACCGATTCTCTTAAAATCCTAGCAGTCAAAGCAAGCAGCAGAGAAAATCAGCACACGGCAATCGCAACAAACTGTCAAACTGCAAATAAAAGAATAATCAGGTCGGCAGTAGACCCTCCAGCCCTTGGCTCGTTCTCACCCCGCGAATTAGCAGGAATTAAGCGCGACATCGCGCGAGCACACACGCGATTCCCCCGAGATAAAGCTCAGTCCTCGCGTGCAGCGGCGATGACTTGTCGCGCTTTCGCACCATCGCAAAACTTATATATAGAGGTGTGGGAGGCTCGCGTACGCGCCTTTGACAAATAGGGCACGAGGCGGCGGCTGCGGCGGCGTCGGCATAAAATTACGACGTCTTCCGCCGTTAATTCCGCTTAGCAGGACTCTAACGCGATTAATTCGCCTCCGAGGGGGTCGGCCCTGCCTCAGCCCCCCCGTGTACATGTATATAGTTCGAGTAGGAAGTGCGTGAGAGGCTTCGTTCCTTCGTTCTCAGCTCTATACTTGCCTTTCGAGGCGACAACGTGTCTCTTGGGATTTACGATTCCGGGATTCCCATAGAGGGAAAGTAGCTCTCTACCTGTGTGTGTATATATATATATATAGGGATTGTTCTGCGATCGAGATTTAAGGAAAGATGCGAGATTGTTCGTGCACAGAAATCTAGTACAGAGGATCACACCGGTATGCATTAATTTGTATTTCTGCATTGATTGTAAATTTTTGTTGAGTAATTTCAATGAGTCTCTGTTCAAAATTGGAAAACTACAAATTTTTAAATAACATTGACGTTAAAGGGTTTTGTTAATAAAAATAATATTGTTTCACAATGATCTGCAGCACAATTCATTGCGTTATCATATAAAAACTAAACTATACTCACATGATTATTCCAGCTCTCGGTCGTATAAAAACCGCGCATATAAAATTCAATTGGAGACGAACGCGCAGGATGACCCCCCTCGAAATATTAGCCAAGAAACTTTCTAGATATTCTCTCAAATCGTCGAATTCCTTCCCGTCACCCTATACCGCCCCCAAAATTCAACCACGAAAAGTCTCTCCTATATACCTTAGAAACACACACACACACACACACACACACACACTCGCTAGTATCTTCTCTCTCTACCACTCTCTCTCTTTCTCTCTCTCTCTCTTTTCCTCTTGGGTTCTCTACATCACTTTCCCACCACTTCGAATTATCCTCGAATTTCCCTTCGAATAACGCCCTCGTGAAATTGTCATCATTCCGGCTCGCTCGACTCTCGGGTGCAAAAAAGGAGAGAGAGAGAGAAAAGGAGACAAAGGCGGAAGGATAAAGTGGAAACGAAACGAGTATAAAGCGCGCAATCCTCAGACGACGACGACGAAGGGGAGAAAAAGTGTGCGTGTGTGTGTGTGTGTGCAGAGGCAGAAAGGAGTAACCGCGCTCGCTCAGTCACTCACTTTCTCTCTCTCTCTTTCTTTCTCTTTCGCGCTGTATGCCGGAAGAGACGCAACGGCAAAGGAAAAGTGTCACTTATGCATGTGCACGACGGGGAAAAGGGGCACCGGCGCGCGCGCGTTCCGACGAGAGAGAGAGCAAAAGAAAGCCTTAGCGAACAGAGAGAGAGAGAGGGAGAGAGAGAGAGAGAGAGAGGGAAAGAGAGGGAAAGAAAGAGAAGAGATAAAAAGGGAGAAATAGACTGTGCGGCTGGGCTATGCAGGTTGGGTTCATGACGAAGTCGCCGACTACTTCAGCCGGTGCATTTGCTGGATAATGGCACTTGGCTTAATCAAGCTACGAAATATCGCTTAAATAGTTCGCTGAATTTGCTTGTGGCTTCGTTACGGGGGAGCCGTTCGACAAATATGGAAGTCTGTGAAAAGACTTGTTTGCTACTTAGTGAAAATTTATTGCCAACTTTAACTTTATCGACTTAACATTGTTCGATATTGGTTAAAATTTACTAAGTACAGCAAACGTATACTCGTATTCATAGACATAAATTGTTGAAAAGAACAAAGCTGGATTGTGCAGTAAAATAAGAGAAAAAATTAGAATTACGCTCTATAGGTATTAGCCCCTATCTTTCGAATAATTATTAGACGCTCCAAATAAAACTTTCCAGCCGAATCGGCGAACCAATTTCAATCGTATAACCTGACTATCGATAATTAGAACGAACTTCTAGAATCCCTCCAAAGACGTATTAAAACGTGTAAAACACTGCTAGTAGCTTATCTACCTTGAACTCTACTCTTTATCTGTATACGTATATATTCACTAGCAAGCGAGACAGAGAGAGAGAGAGAGAGAGAGAGAG
>UELV01094452.1:0-11026 GCA_900490015.1 Megastigmus stigmatizans | reverse complement strand
AGGTAGGAATCTTTCCGAGGGTCGCACATCCCCTTAAAGGAGTATTTAAAATTTCTTCAAACTTCAAAAGTTTAATTTGAAAATCTCATTGCCATTAAAAATTTAACAAATAGATCGAAGGATTGGATGTTTCGTTGAAAAGGATAGACGGGAATAATTTAGTAAATAACTAATAAAAATTTAGCTGTTCCGACTAAAATGAATAAAAGAGCATAGTTCTGCTTATTTCCAAGAAGAAGTCTCGTAAAAACGTATAAAAAAAAGTATATATATATATATATATTCAACGATAAGGAATGAGATGCTTCAAGTTTCAATAGATGTACAGTAGGGCGAAAGTGAAATAACAATAAAGGGAGTAGCGCAGCGTATAAGCGGTAGGTTGTACAAGCGAGTATTATATAAGGATAGCAAATGTATCCCGGGCCGGCGCCCGGCGGAAGAATCCCATAGAATAGGAAAGGTATATAAATAGCATTTGTAGAGCGACTTACAGCGGTAGAGCCAGAAGTCATACTCGTCCTTAAAGCAGAGCAGTACCCCGGCGTTGCTCTGATCCTCGTCTCCGAGGACAATCCTGATTTGCCTCGTCCAGTGGACGGCGATCCCTTCAAGCCGCTTTACCAACTCCTTATCGGTGCTCGCCTTCGCGGCGGCCAGTTCGGTGGTCTCCCTAGGCTGATATATTACGGTTAAGCCCAGCATTTTATACCTCAGGTCGGTCAGGTTGCACAGAAAGCTCTGTACATTCGAGCAGAAATCCTCCTTCACGCATGTTTACTTGTTCAGGAACTTATATACTTGCGCGCGGCTTCTTTATTTTATACAGATTTTTTTTTACCTTCGCATATATATATATATATATATATATATTGGGACACCCATAACTCTTGGAATCGAAATTATATTTGGCTAATGCCAGCTCTTTATGTATTTTAATGTACACATCTGCGTACGCGTATAAATGTGTACACGAGTGTATGGCGCACGCTCGTAAAACGGAGGGGTGGATACGAAAAAAGATTTATTGTGAATACTTTTGGGCTTTTGAAACTCCTCGTGTGTTATCTATAGGATACTTATAAAGTTACTTTCCGGTTTCGAGATGTAAATAATTTCAAGGACTATGGATAAAAGTGAAATATATTGCTTTATGAAATTAGTTCAGAATCTTCTCTGACTTTGCGAGTCAAGAATTTATGACCTAATAATTAAGGGAAGCATCTGCTTTTTCGTGCACTTCGGGTTTTGAATTATTGAAACGTTCAATCGACAAGTTATATATGAAAATACAAAAATCGATTTGAATGAAATTAAACATTTGCAATTATAATTCAGCTGTAAAGGAAAACGAGCTAAAACAAAGTTAATATTATATAAAGAGTATGATATGATTATAGCTATTGCAGTATCACTTTATCTTTGGTCACGCTTTTGTTAATATATAACAATTCAAGAAATGAAATTATACTCAAGGGATACTTTTTGTTGAATTTCTTTTTTGAAAAACACGAATGCAGCAAAATCACGGATGTACTTTTATTAAAAGTTTAATAAAATTTAACCTGCGTTTTAACTATCTTTGTTATCATTGAAATATAAATCATGTTTTTATCGCGTTATATTTAGCTTATATCGCTTTTATCATTTATTTTTGCTTCCGTTCATACGTTATTGAAATAATCGCTGTTGAAAACTAAAAAATTCACGGTGCTTTAAAGCCATTTAAATTTTAGAAACAACAATTTGAAGAACTCGAAAATAAACCAAATAAACTCATTACTAATTCTGAGATGATTAATTTGCAATGCAAATTTCAGTCAAAAACAGCGAGTATTAACATTGAAAAACGGTATTGCAGACATTTAAAAAAAAAATTAATATTGCAGAATGTATTTGAGCACAACTTGAAATGAGTTATAATTTGCGGCGATCAATCAAGTTGCAAGCTCGCGGACGGCGCAAACTTAAAACGCGAATGTGCTTAAGCGAAAATTATGGTAATATTAATCTTGTCGGTGATCCACGGTCAAAAGTCCTCGGGGTGTACCTTCGCATCGGCGTCGGCGGCACTGTAGATGCCCGTATATATATGTATATATATAGAGGTGTACAAGCGACTACACCCAAAAAGTAACCAGTTACAAATTCGTTTGGTAATATCATCAAGTTAGATTGCCTCGACTGTAACGAAAGCTCGAAAGCGTGCTCAATCGTTGTTATCGTGATTATGTACATAGCGCGCAAGCCCCGGGAGCTGAAAAAACGATACACGGGCTACGAGCGGCGGCGGACTCCCCGGCTCACCGACACTAACTGCTTGATAATCTGCTCTGAGCTTTTACCAACGCGAGAAATAGCCATTTCATTATGTCGCTCTCTCTCGCCCTCTCTCTCTCTCTCTCTCTCTCTCTCTTCCCGCTTTTTATACAAACTTGCCAACACACAACAAATTCCTATATGAAGATGTTAGATTTTCTATTAAAATCATTAAAATTGATTTCGCGCGGATCACGAACGAGTCTATGGGCATTTTTAAACTTTTCAGATGCAGTATATAGCTATTGGAAGCTTACATTGAATTGTCAATATCTATATAAATATTCAAATGACCACAATAATATTTGAACAAATAATTAATTTGTTCAAATATTAGAATGGAAAGGAAATTTTACCTTACAAAAACGCGTAAAATATTTTTATCTATAAAAATGAGTAAAGATTTTTTGTCTTTTCCTACTAATGCATCATTTTTAATCCTTGATATATAATCCTAAATATGACGTTTATCTAATGAAAATACATTGTGGTTCGGTTTTGTACAGGCCCTGGTCATTATTTAGTTTTCGTACCAAAATTTATCATCAATTCACTAATCAAGTTATCATTTGTGATTTAATTGATTTACTGCTCCTGTATTTGAGATAAATACATTATTGTACTTAGTGCATGATGGTTCGCGCATGGAAATACAATGAAACGAACATTGTACATGGAAAATTTAATGGTAAAGTATTTGTTTATGTATTTGCTATTAAAATTTATATTTATCCTGAACAAATTTTTTGAAAAATATACAAAATAAAAGTGATAATCCAATGTTTATTAATCATTAGTAGGCGCCATTCATTTTTTAAAATATATAATATAACTGGTTTTTGAAAAATCAGAAATCGTGTTCAATATTTTCTTAAGAACGACCACATGTTTTATAAATTCAATTAAATATTTAGTATCTTAAAGGTTGTCGATTGGATAAAAGTAAAAGTAATTTCTATCTTACAGGGTATTTGTAAATAAAAAAAATTTTTTCAATTATTTTTGGAGGTATGAGTGTCCCATTTAAAATAAATTAAAAGGATACTGTCAGGCCAAGTATTGACTTTGAGGAAAATCGGTGATAATAGATTGTTGACGATTGTTAAAATGGACACCTCAACATTATCATTGATAGTCCCAAAGAAAATCTTTGATTCGAAGTCAACTGGGTCAAAGATTTCGAAAGGTTTCCGCACAAAGTAAGTTAATTCATCTATAGGCTCTTCTGGAAAGGATAACTGAGCCGTAAGAACGTCATCCTTAAAAAATAATGTGAGGCATGGTATCGAGGAGTTTTTGATAAATTCTTGAATATTATTTAGACATTCTACATTCCAGTCACTGTCAAGTAAGCCACTCAATGTGGTGAACTCTTTTATGGTACCAATCTACAAAAAAACAATATATTTATTAATTTAAAGTAATATTTACAGGTATTTTTTTTAACAAGAGACATGATTGAAAATATAAATATAAAGTAAAATAACAACTGTTAGATACGTGTAGAAACAAAAAAATAGAGAAGAAAATATTAGGAAGGATCTTTGTATAAACAATATTTTAACTTTAGAGAGCTATATGATGAAAAAAGAAAAAAAAAACATTGTTTATATATGCGAGCATAGCCATGTTTTATGCTGTATTATAATAACATAAAAGTAAATGAATAATTTTGAACATCTAATTCAATTTTCTATTTTTGTAAAGTTCCATTATAATCGATATTCATTATAATATCGAAATATTTTTCGTAACGATGTACACAATATTTGACAAGTGCAAAAAAACCGCATTGACATTAATTCGATTAATATTAACAAGGCTGCCCGTGTATATCGGAAAACTGAACAAAAGCGCGAAAGCTATGTAAAACATATTCAGTCTGCGCAATAAGGAAGAAAAAGAAAGTCTTAAAATATGAAAATGTTATTTCCAGGTCTGTTATTTCATCAAAGCATAGCGACGGATCGCGGACACAATGAGGACAGCAGCGGCGGCCGCACATTCAAACTCACTAATTTGTCGAGTTCATCGTCTGCGTACGTGGTTCTCGATACGTCGCTGAATTCGTCGTCCTCGCGGTGTCGGCTGCCTGCAATTAAAAGTTCATCGAGATCTTTCATTTATCCCCCGTATGACCGGTGCACGGCTGTGGAGTCGCGATTTCTCGCTCGCTCTAGCGAATGGCTATACGCTGGGCGGGTAGATTTTTTTTCCGGTTCTCCCTCTCTACCCCTTCCCCCCCTTCCTCCTCCCACCCCCTCTCTCCCACGACTCGCTGCTGCGTTTTCTTTTTGCGGCTCTTTCTTTTTTTTTATTTTTCATTGTTAAATGAATTCAATGAGGAACTGCATCGGCAGCTAAAGTTGGTACTTTTTGTAATACCTTTTTTTCTCCCTTTCGCTCTCTGCGTTGCGGTTTCCAAGAGCGCATAGTTGCGGATTACGAACAAAGACGAATTTTCTTTTCTCTTTAAAGTTGTAATTGAAAAAGGATAAAAAATATCTATGCTCTATTTTTTGTTTCAAAGCCGCATCGATTCCATAGATGCATTGCTTTGCGTGCTTTAAGGTGGAAAAATTAACGGAAACATTTAGATTAGCAAGCGAATGTAAGATGTATCAAATTGTTTTAATGCTGTTTTTTTATATAGAGAAAAGATAATACGCACGCAACAGCTTCAGATAATGGACTCTTAGAAATGCAAATTCGATAAATTTAATATGCTTTGTATGTAATATGAAAAACATGATTTTGTATCATTTAATAAACAAAACTCACTTTTACTTAACTAACTAACTACAATTGTATTAAGTGTAGTTTTATTGTTATCATAAGTAATATAATTCTAAAATATCAATATATAACAGTAATCAATAATTTAGTAATTAATAATTAAATTAAATAATTTGTTATATATGACCGATTGAAAATAGAGTTTTCAATTAATTTTTGTTAACGTGACATGATATGTCGGGTAAAATAAAATAAAACCAAATATAGGTATTATTTATCTAAACGAAGAAAAATTCTGTAAAAGACGATAGGTAGTAGTCATTCCTACGCCCGTAAAGCATCATTTCGTTAATATTATCGAACATTTGCTTCACATTTTATCAACATTTTTATGTTTAGAATTTTATCTATTTTTTACTTCTTTTTATTTATTTTACGGTCCGATTGGCAAAATATATAATAAATCTATGACAGTTGAAACTAGGTCATTTGTACGAAACAATTTTTAAACAAAAAGTTTGATACAACAATATTATTGAGGTTTTAGAGATAGAATAATTTTACGAATATATAAAATTAAAAGTAAAACGATTCGTTGAAAAGTAACATTTTAATTAAAGTAGAAAAATAAAAAGTATAGCTTCTATAGTACACTAATTGATTTGTATAACCTCAAAATGACAACTGCGACAATTGTTTCTGAAATAAATGAAACGACTATTGAATTGCTCCCATTGTCTCCTTTCTCTATAAAACGAAAACGTGGTACAAAGTTTCAGCTGTATTGTAGGTGCGTTTCGAAGAATTAAAATTAAGGAAAGTCATTGCATTGTTTAAAATTGCATATGAGGTACTAAAAAAGTGACAACTTCAAAGCCAATTTATATTGCACTTCATGTTTTAACCTTCATGTTTTAATTATTTAATTATGGTAAATAATTATAATATATAAATGAATGAATTTCATAGACTTTGAAGTATTAACATTGCCTGTATAGAGAACAAGATTGATGCAATATTCATCACAATTTTTAAGATCTCGAAATTTTGTTAGGTTAAGTATTAGTGTCAATAATAAATATGTAAGTATATATTTACGTATAGCACGGTAACTAGAAAAAAAACATTGATTTTGCTCGAGAAACTTGTTTTTTTTTTACTCTTGAGTCATAGTTTTAATATCACAAATGCACTACTGCAGCAAACGGCATTTTTCATATTAATAGTTGTCTATCTGTGTAAAAAAACACCCGTATATTCTAGAGATGCGCTCCATTATATTTGATTTTAAAGTACTAAGTGCATTTATCCGAATAAGTATCATCACTCACGAATCAGGCTAAAAAAATCTGGTTGGATCAGCCCCGTGAAAAAAGCTCATGCACAGCTCTCGTAACTAATTTTAATTGAAAGTTAATGAACTGTCTTTCTTGCGTTAGAACGAATGCGCGCACTCGCTATGCTTATAAAAATCCAATTTAAGCGAGAACGAGAGCGAAAGCGCGTAAAGGTGAAGGATTCGGTTTGCGGAAAGTTGGTTTATTAAAACATCTATGTTCTTATCAAAAGCTCTTGGCATTAACGAGTTATGTATACGCGGGAACCGAGAAAATTCGGATATAGGAGTGAGAGGGAGTAGTACTGCACACGGTCGTGGTGGTGCGCTTTGCCCTCCGCGCGAAATAAAACACATCGGGCGCCGGGGCGCCAGTGGACTGCTTCGGTCGACTCCAGTCGTCGCTCCTAAATCCCGAAAAAATTTCAATTTAAAATTACACGCAAGCGGTTCTGCAATCCGCTTGCGTGCGGCTCGCGAATGAAAATGAAGCTCGCGCCGATGCAGTTGGTGGCGGCTATGATGGCGAAGCGCGCAGCCCAGTAGCGAGAGAAAGAGAGAGAATCGGGAAGTACTCGCCCGCGCGCGCGAAAGCCCGATTTTACTACTTTTTCCATAAATCTCACGTTTCCGCGCATCTGCCTCCTCGTCGCTAAACTCCTGGTCCAAGTATTCCCGAGTCTCATCCACGACTGGCTGGCCTTTATCCCTCTTGTGGGCTTGCATTTTATTGACGCCCTTTTCTTTTCGACGCCGCTACTGTAGCTGTAGCTAGACCGGCCCGGGGCCTGCACCCGGAACACCTTCTCTCCTAACCCCACCTTTGGCTTCGGCTGTGGGCTTCCCGCCCGCTCCTGCGCCCTCCTTTTCCTCTCCTATACCCTCCTGATTTATACCTCTCACCGGCAGCGGCAGCTTCTCTTTTTCGCCTCTTGCTTCTTCATATGCCCTTATCTCCTTTTAACTCGCCTCTTTCTCCCTTATACGTGCTTGTGTGTGTGTGTTTTCTTTAGTTATTTTCTCTCCAGACGCATACGAGGCGAGAGAGACTGCAGAGATAGAGCCGCTATGAAAGCTTAGTGCGCACATGTCAAAAGCGCATCGATTCAACGACTACATAATCGATCGATACTCACGCAGCTTCGCATTGCTTGTATTGTTATTGCTGGGCGAAATTGTAAAAACTGCGTCAGTGTATGATTTATTTCGAAGCTTCTGCATGGACTTTATTATTATTTCTCTCTTTAGTATCGACATGAGAGTACACCGTAGCTGTGCGCCCCGGCGATTAATATACGTAAATAGCGTTTCAAAACTCGTTATAAAATCAGCAGTGCAAATTTCCGCATATTGAATATGATTTCTTTATCGTTCCATTCCATCTAAAAACAAGGCAGTAAGTATATTTTATATAGTTTTGTATATATGTATAAGTACTGCATACACATTTGTTTGTTTCTAGAACAGTTTTTAATAAATGTTACGTCTAGATGCCTATGTATTGTATATATACACAGTTTATGCATTATTTAATAATTTGTATTTTATTCTTTAATTTCACCATCTCGTCGTTTTAATAAAAATGTAAATATTTTTAAAAACAAAGCTTGTTGTGAAAAATCATTCCCGCTTCAAAATGTTGATATTATGTTACGTGCGGGGTAAAAACTCGTTGGTAAAAATAAATAGGAGGACATTAAAGTAAAATTACGCTTATTGCACGCGTGCGTACTCCGCAATTGCCTGTGTAAACATAAAGAATTGTTTTATTAGGGTCGTTTGAAAAATATCCATGCTCGCAATATGCAGGCGAGCGTGAAAGTATTGTTAAACGCATGATTATTTTTGTCCGGGTCAACCTTTAAAACATTACTTATATTTTAGGTATAGTACGCAATGAAGATACATAATTGCAAAGCTCAAGCATTTTGAGCGCAGTCACTTCTCTGTAGGTATGTATTATATTTGATTCGAAAAACTGTAAATAGAATCGCGCAATCAAATACTTGTATACCACTTGATATCACACTGCTTAATTAAACCGGACTAAAAGCGAAACAAAAAACGAATTTTCGCTCTTCATTCGAGTTCAAAAATGTATAGAATTCTATATATATATATTAATCAAAGGGGCTTGGTTTTAAATCTTCCGCGAAATGCGAAACATTTTTTTTTCGCTCGCGCGCAAATATCCAAAGTTCCCCATAAGAAAAAGCACATAAATCACGATATCAACCACGGCGAATTCAGTTAATTTCTGCCCAGTCAGCGCATACGTTATTTTCCGCTGTCGTGGCGAGACTGCTGCGGACAAGAGTGTGTGGGTCTGCTACAGCGTTGAGAGAGAGAGAGAGAGAGAGAGAGAGAGAAGCGGACACACGAATGCGCGAATGAAATAAAGTTGGTGCTCCGACAAAGGCTAACCTAGAGAGAGAAAGAGAGACTTGGCCACGGCGCTAGCTATACAAGGGCTTAATTTTTGTAACGGCTCCGTATAATAATATGTAGGTATATAGGAGGTTGGATGAGACGAGAGAGTATCGGGCGCGCGGATGTATACGTATATGTATATATACAAAGGCGCCAGTCGAAATGGAAATACGGTCGCGGCGGCGGCGGCCTCGATATGCGTGCGAGTGTGTGACGGAGGCCGCGCGCCCGCGATGTATATATATACCTATATTTATGCGCGCGCTAGACTACGCGTGGCTTATCTCTCGAGCCGGGGTATATATAGAATAGTAGGCGCGCACAGTCGTAAAGGATAAGAAGCTTAGGCTCATCCGATTGGTCCAAGCATAATGGATTTCCCTATGTATATACCCCGTGAAACTTGCCACTTTCCTACGAATTCGAGTTCCTCCCTACACATACACCCGCGCGCGCGCGCGCGCGCGCGCACATACACACTCCCTCTCTCTCTCTCACCCTCTCTCTGTCGCTCCTTCTCCTCTACTCGCTGGTGGGTCCTTTATTTCCATTTGTGGCTTTCGTGCATTTGAGAAAAGCAGAGGGTAGAGCGGGAAAATATCCATCTCATTGTGCGCGCGTGATCCCCGAGGAAAGACGTCAATCATCTGCAGGGGATCTGGGACGCGTTTCTTAGGCAAGCAGGGTATTACGATTGATCTTGAATGTTGGAGTCGTAGCGCGATGTGGGGCTTTATATCAACCTGCCTATTCAATGAATGAATCGACGATGCGAAATATACTGTCAATGCGGTGCTCGAAATATTAATGTATATATATGTATATGCTTAACTTCTTTTTTCCCTAATGCTATATATTAGAATGTTTTATCCTCTCTCTTTTGCGCTCGGAAATTTACATATTTTTGATGATTCTCGGAAAACGGACTTGGTATATAACATTTTCTTTTATTTTAGTCTGTGAAAAATCTCCAGTTCTGAGAAGAATAACACTTCCTCATATATGTAGTGGTTCTCATTGCATGAAGTTCAAAACTGGGTATATTTCCGACTTTCATTTCATTATTTGGTTTTTAACAGTATTACGAGACTAATAACCATAATCGATCAACTGATGGGAAGATATTGAAAGCATTCAATGTTTTTTACCATATATGCAGAATAATGTATTAATATTATTCTAAACTACGACAATAAATTAAACGAAAATATAAGAACAAGAATAGGATTGGTTATAAAGAAAAGTATATAATAACGAATAAAATTGTTCCTCGTTTATTTTAGGTATAACCGTGTTTTCACACCGATCGAGTGAAATTTAATCTGTATTTACAAGTAAACATTTTGTTAATTGTAAACAAACGTGTCGAATATTTATATATTCATGCTTGGTAAAGAATCATTTTTAAAGTCACGAATGGTCATAACGAGTGGCATTTCCGAAATTTTTCGCTTAAACAGTTTCAATTATAATGAGCTTCCACAAAGTACGTATATAATTTCTTATAATGAGTCAATGTGTTTATAAATAGAAAACCACCTGCATTCGTTTATCTTGAATCAAAAGTATGAATATAGTGTAAAGAAGAGATGAAACGGCCTAGTATAAGATCACCACTAAGACGCGCTAAGCTGTGAAAAAGGATAAAAGTATAATCATCTCCGGTATATTTGGTGGATCGGTCGCGCGTCGCGGTCATGTTATATAGCGGGTGACGCGTGCTGCAAGGCCGGTTAGTTCGCTCGCGCACGCCTTATCTCTCTCGTTCTCGTTTTTCCGCATGTACGACGAGCGCAAGAGAGAGAAAGAGAGAGGGAGAGACAGCGAGAAGGAGATAGTCATGCTCGCGCGCGCGGCTGAGCAGCTATACGAGCAGGGTAAAACGAGCTACTGGGATACGATATATAGATATATAGTGCGAAGGTTAGAGATCGATCGTCCCGTAATCGGAAGGAAACAAGAGGCAGGCAGCCGCGTGAATGGAGCGAAAGAATTGCTCGCGTCGCGGCGCGCCGGCAAATGTTATGGGGACCTGAGTGCAGAGATGCTATGCGCCGCGCCTGCTTGCTGTTGCTGCACACGCGCCACCATCCTGCACAGCGGCTGCACAGTCCTCCCGCCGGGCATTCGAGTGTCAAAATGTCCTCCCGCTGGAAGAAAGGTCCATTTGTTCTTCGAGCCAAGCGAAAGGAATATCCTCGGCCT
>UELV01094451.1:10561-52007 GCA_900490015.1 Megastigmus stigmatizans | reverse complement strand
TCATATAAAGATGTGCCGAAGGCGCGAATTTTGAAATAAAATAATACAATGATTCGTGCATTGGTGGAAGGGATAAATTATACTTACTAATCACGCACGATAATAATTTTTTAAATATATTGTATACAATATTAGTACTATTTTTCTATGAAAAGGATTCTATTAACCATATTTAAAATGGCTGTGCTTGTCATAATTTAATTAAAAAAAAAACGAAATAAAATTACTGCAGTTAGAAATCGAATTAATTTCCATACATACTTTGAAAGTAATTATTCTATATAAATAAGTTAAGTAATTTATCCTTTCTACAAAAATTTCTCATTTGAATTAAACGTAACATTAAATTTAATGTAAACACATATATATAAAATCATTTTGCATGAAATTTAATGCACATGTACATTAAATTCCATTTCGTTACAAGTACATTAAATTTAATGTATCAATGTAACTTAAATCTGCATTAAATTTAAGGTTTTTTTTAACAGTGTATGGAAAGAAAACGTGAAACATATTTGCTCACGAGCTATTGACAACATTACAGTGTAAATGGAAATTAATACGGTTTGTGAAATATTAAAATTTGAATAATAATGAACGTCTAATATTTCGACATGTGCGTGACTTGTTTATTATATAAACTTTGTAAATGTTTATTACACCCGCAGTGCAGATTCCGAATTAATTTTAATTATTATATTGTATATTTAGTTAAATTTTTACACAATTGCTGTAAAATGGAATTTCGATATTATTAAGATTGTCAATTGTAAAAATTGTAATAATAAAATTATTTTAAAAAATGTTTAAAGAATATATCATAGCGTTACAGGGACTCCGATATATGATTGAAATTCAAAGTGCCTAATCTATGCGAATAAGGACATTTACAACATTTTACTATCAATATATGAGTAATACATTATTCTATAACAAATAATTCGTTAATAATAAATAAAATAGCTTTTCATATTTAAATTAAAAGCTGTTTGGTAAGTAATAATGATACATATGAATTTAATTTTAGTTGTCTTCTTAATCGCTTCCTGTCCATTAATATTCACAACTTATCTTGATTATATATATACCATTTTTAATCTGCACGAATTTAAAATGTTGAAAATATATAAAAAAAGCGTTATTGTATTTAATTATTTATAAATGATATTTAGTTTGGAACAGCTGTTTGGAGCATGTGCCGGAAATATTTTTAGCAATGGTTAAGCGTTTTATATAAAAAGGAAATTTAACAACTATTATTTTCGAATATTTTCTCTAGAATTTCAGGATACACGAGGAATCGAAAATTCATCTAGTATTCGATTTACCAAACTCTACATTTACCAATCTGCAAAGAGATATATTTCCCAGGCAAAATCTGCAATTCTCGGTCCAAAGTTCAACCAGCACATACGTTAATATAAGCTGCTTTATCGTATTCAGTGTAAAGAACACTCGGGCGAGAGTTCAAAAAACCGTCAATTTATACTTGGGTACGTTGGGAGGACAGAAAAAAAATTATGATTTCCCCGCTCAAGAGGTCCGTTATTCAGTCGTGCCATACACGCGTCTGTTGAGTCTATAACCAAACGGTCGTTTCGAGTACACATGCCCGTATATATATAATATATATGAATTTATATATATATGTGTGTATATATATGGTGTAGGTATGTTTGTGTACGCGTGTGTCGCGCAACAGCAGCTCTGTGTGAGTCTCTCCGAGGGTGCAGGCTGCAACGAAATGTTTGTCAACAGTCAGACTGGCTAATTAAATTACCGCGAGACGCGAGCCAGAGCCCCTGGGTTTTACTTATACGCTCGTTCGAGCGAACGCTCACCCCATGCATAATACACTCGGCGCACGAACGTGTATATACACATATATATATATACATAAATTTTGCGAATTACACCAGAGTGAGAGTGAGTGCGAGAGAGAGAGAGAGAGAGAGAGAGAGAGAGAGGTAAAAGCCTCGGCAGTGCAACCGCAGCGATTTAACATAACAGCTATATATTCGCGAATTTCCAGAGCTCAGGCTAGTCGTATAATGCATATCCGATGAAAGGGAGAGAATCAAACAAGGGTGTGGAGGCAAGTCCGGAAAGCGCGGAGGGGTGGGGGAGGGGTAGGGGGACGGAGGGAGAACAGGGGAGAAGGCACGACCGAGGGTTCTATCGAGTATCGTTAAGCGAATTTTAGCTTTGACCCTTTAATGCAAAAAAGGGAGAGGGTTTGGTGCGAGGTATATAGCCTCCTCATGCTGCTGCTACGGCTGCTGCTGCTGCTGCGCTTGCATGATTTCGCTCCGAGAGCAGAGAGAGCAGAGAGAGAGAGAGAGAGGCTTTGAACCTTTTGATTTTAAAAAGCTCTAGCGCGATTTTCCCTCTTGTTGCGCTATGTGCGCTTCTGCACTGCGGCGGCTGCGTGAACAGGTTAAGAGAGAGCGAGAGAGAGAGAGAGAGAGAGAGAAAGTCGAGGGCTAGCACAGGGCGATGAGCGCGGGATTTGCGGATTGTTCGATTGTGCGCGCGTTTTCAAAGAAGCGCTCGACGAGAGCTTTGAGAAATATTCTGAATTTCTCCGCGGCGAGAGGGAGAGCTTTTTTGCGAGCTTTCGCCTAGGCGCGCAGCAAAAATTCTCTGGTACTGCAGCTATTTTATTGCGCGAGGAAGGCTTGTGTTGTGGTTATTGACCTGCAGCTTTACGGAAGGATCGCGGATCGATGCCTATATTCTGGATGGCTGGTGAAGTACTTTGCTTTCGCCGTGGATGTTGGAAATAGCTATCTTTTTGTATTCCAAAGATATTTGGAGAATTTTATATGAAATTTGAATTTATTTAACCAGTTTATTTTCCTATATATATTAATAAAATACCCGCGCAATATAATTTTCCTCGATTATTAAATTTAACACAGGGCAAGTTTACAAAGTAGAGGTTCTCGCAAAATACTTAAAATATAGCCTGTTTCATTTTCTCATCTTCGTCTTGCGTATATAACAATGCCAGCTCATCGCGCAATCTACCGCATCCAAGTCTAATTAATGCGATGGTCAATCTTATTATACCAACCCATAAACGCAAGTAAGTAAAGAATATTTAAGGAAAAATGGCATTTTCTCATTACAATATCCAATATTCAGCTGGCCATTATAAAGATGTCAAGGATGTAGATAAGAGCGTAAAACATGTATGTGCATTATATACACAGTCCGAGGCTCGAGATTCGTAAATCCGAACGCTCCGAGTGCACAGCGACGATGTGCAGGGCTCTTAAAAAAGAATAAAAGTGTATACGCGCGAGAGAGCATATACGTGACTTTCGACATATCGTACGACGCCGAACCTCCAATATATATACACGTCCAGCGAGTGAAAATGGAAAAGCAAAAAGACAAAGTATTGCGAAAACAATCGCTTATGCGGGCCCGCGAGCGCCTTATACCTCCGCTGACTCACCCGTGATTTTAATGATAATTATAACAGCGCTGATTCGCTCGGGTATATAGGAAAACATGTAGGTGGGATCTCAGCTATGCGTTAGTGACGTGAACCAATCGTTTTTATTCCAGATGATAGTCGCAAAGTGGAGATTTTAGATAAGAATACATTCAATATACTTTACGGAAATACGGACATTGCTATAGTATATTTTTTTAGAGTTAATAAGTTTTCTTTATAGTGTAAATCGTTTAATGAAGTTATAGAAACTGTGAGAAATATTACTGTTCTACAAATAAGAATTATTATGATGATATTTTAATAAAATATATTTGGAGTGGCGCCGGTAAATAATTTTAATAAAAATGTGCTAATAACTATTTACGCTTGATCATATAACCACGCCAAAATAACTAATTACTGAAGCTTTTGCAATACACTTATGCAATTATAATATTTTATCTATAATCAAGAGAAAAGATTTTAATATACAAATTATCTATTGAAAATAACAATAAAACGCGACGAAATTAAAAGAAATTAAATTAAATTCACTATTCTAACACGTTGATAATAACAACGGAGTTGTTTTTGAACTTTCCAAAATATTATTTTATAAAGTTTTAATAAAAATATATTTTAAGTTGTGTATTTCACCCTGTGTAGCTTAATGAACGGTAAATATACGCATACATGTGATATTTTAATTAATATTAAACGTTATGATGTAAAAGAGGTACCTATTTATCAGACATTCAAATGTAAATTAGATCAAAGAGAATTAACGATTACAGACTTTATCGCAATTTGATGCAACTGCGAACTCGAAATGTATCCACCGAGAACATTAATACTCTGAAAGTATAGTATAAATGAAAAATGTGTAAAGCACATAGTATCTTCCAGTTCGTTTTTACAAGTGATCTTTACAAAGGTCTCGTAAATACATCATCCGCACGTAGTATATTTCGAAAAAAAAAAAGCCAGAGTGAATGAGTGATAAACACCGTATAGCGATCGTACGATTCCACCTTTTTTCCGTATTTGTTTTTCTTTCAATATCTGCACAACTGTCTTGCGAAGGGGGAAGAGCCCACAATTAGCATGCGGTATGTATTGCGTTCAAACGGATTAAAAACAGCGCGCAGAATCGCTAATTAGCTTTAAGGTCGTTGACTGCCTTCATCGATAACGTGCGTACACATGCAGCAAAGAAGAAGACGATTTTTTGCAGCTTTTGTCACTGCGGGTTGGATTATCGGCGCTGCTATGTTTACTTTGGCTTTTTTTTTGCGAGAATCGTATATAGAGGAAGAAGCTATACGATAAACGAAAGATCCTAACTAATGGAAGACTACTTCTGTTAATAATTATATAATGAAGTGGTTTCAGTCATTTTCGAGCACACAAGTTTATACTTAGTAGAGAAATAGTTTAGATAAGTGCAGGGAATTCTTGGAACATTCACGTATACATGCACTATATAAGAGGTTAACTTATACTCTCTATTAACGGATCTATTAATATTGAAACGAATAATTAGTTTACGATCCAAAATAATAACTATATTGTACAATGTGTTATAATTTAATACTCTGTGTCAGTATAATCGTACTTGTTGTTATAACTTTATATAATATTTAAATAAAAAGACTGTCATTGTTTTAAAAACTCTTACGATTGATTATTTGATAAAAAAGTAGAATTGTATAATTTTAATACAGCCACTTCTCAGAATGAAAACTCATTAAAATTAGAATGTTGTTTTATCGCTTACAATTAATGTTTATATAATTGATGATAGAGCGCGATAAATTCACGTAAACGCCATATAAAAACAATTCCGAGCCGACGAATGCAAATATAATGGTGTAGTTTTAATGCTTCGTTCAGACAAGCTCGAGAGCTCCTCCTTGGATAAATTCACATTCTGCAATTCTTTGGAATTTTTCTGCGCGCGACTCGAGCGTCTCGTTGCGAAAAGCTATTCGTATAATTGAGATCGCCGCCGTTCAAAATCATCGTCCAAGGCCATTACGGGGAGGGTGTCGCTGACCCTTTTTTTTGGCGGCTACACGACGGGACGAGGTCAAGTTTCCACGAAGAGACGAAGGCAAAGAAGAAAAACGACCGAGCCCCGGCCTATACCGTCTACCTACGTCATTTGGCATTTTGATCTTCGGGATCGGCAGAAAGATGCAGCAGCCCACTTTTTTGCTGCCTCTGGATCTCGATTTCTTTCTCGGGAAGCTGTTTTTTTTTCTTCCCCCTCTCCCCCACCCCACCTCCGTCGTATTATCGCTTATACTCCTACTTTGGTTTGTCCGTTCGTTTCTTCTCTCTGTTTTTGTTGTAAACGATAAGATCGTTTTACGCACAACTTAACGACAGCTATTTCGAGGAAAAAAGAAAACATTAGCCGTTTGTGCGCTGATAAGAGCCTGAAAGAGAGAGAGAGAGAGAGAGGGGGCCCAGTGAAATTTCATTCAAAATTATCGTTCCACCAAGCAGGAACGTTAATTAATAACGTAATGATAATATGCACAAAGTATGGTATTTCATAAATTGTACAACGCTAATTATGCCCATGTTGTAGAAGCAAATAAATCGAATACTCGTATTTATTTCTGTAAATAATTCAAGTTTGTTAATAATTTGTGCGGAGATAAAAGAGAATGATTAAAATGAGGAAAAAGGTTATTAAATATTTTCTTTTTACTAGTAACAAATTAGCATTGAAATGAATCTTTGATCTAGATGAAAGAGTTTCCAAGTTTTAATTAAGCACGTACTTTTTCTTATTTTATGTTTTAATATATTTTGAAATGGGGGAAAAATCTCTTTAGATATGCGTTGGAAATATTTTTTGAATTGAAAATATAAAATTACTTTTAAAAAATTTCACAGATACACAAGTATTATAATAATAATTTTAATTTAATTCAATAAGTAAATTAATTTATATTTTTTTCGTAATGTATATTTTTAATTTAATTATAGAGATCTGAAATGTTTATTTAAAATTTAGGACGTACGTTAATTACAAGCAGACTGGACCTTTATTATTAATTGAAACATGGTATTTATCCTTATGATAATATACATGTGAAGTTACATGGTCTTCGAATTACTTGAATTACCTACCAGAAATACCCATACACATCGACGTAATCAATTTTTCATAAAAAAAACTATATATGCAACTTAATTTCATCATTATCCTACAACTCCTTTGAAATGCTATTTTTCCTCTTCAGAATCGTACAGGCTATAAAAACTTCTATGTAATACCGTGATTTCAATTAAAAATGCAAAATTACAAGATCTTACAAACGCATTCGGATAATACAAGCTGTGGTAATTCAGCAGTTGAACGTCAATTAAGCCAGAATAATACGACGCACTCTAATGATCGAGACTTGTGTATAGTTTTGAAATGCTCGCCCTTCTTTTTAACGTCTCGAGTCTTTTTCATATTTTTACGCGACTGCCAGGTGCACAGCTCACACCTATTAAGAGGGGGAAGCGCAATTACAAAATTGATCTAGGCTCTCGCGCGAGCAAATCAAACGAGTTATCGCCATGTCCTCTCGTAAGATATGTGCCCTGCAGTATAGAGCGTAACACGACGAACCGCTCCACAATTATTATACAAAGCAGCTCTCTCGCGGCGCGGGTCAACGATAGTTTTACACGTATACACCGCACCAATGTACGCGAAGCGTCAAAGATAACGAAATAATAAATGACTGCAAAGTGCTTAAGCGGAATTCCATAACAGCGCCTTTCGATCGGACTCTAATGGTCTAACGGCTTTTTTGTTTCGTTTCATTGATAGTGCGTGTGCGTGCATATTGCGCGAGGGAGAATGAGGGATCGAGTGTACGTGTGTGGGAAGAAGAAGAGAGGCAGAATATTGCGTGTGCGCGAGCGCCTGTGTATGAGTGTACGTACTGAATTACGGAGGCGAATCGTTTCTCGCCTCCGTAAGTGATCAAAGAGCGAACTTTTTAGTTCGCGATGAATGTTTGGGGGCTCGATAGAATAAAAATCGATTAGATTAATTTTACAAGAAATTAATTTCCGACCGTGGAATTCGCTTCGGGATAATTTAATTAGTGTATTTATCATAAATTTCCTATATTATTTATCCGTACCTGCTTTTCCAATATTACTATGTACAATATTATTTGTGCTTTATTAATGCAGGTTATTTATCGTTATTTTTACGAGAATTTTAAAGAGCTCGGAATGAATTTCTACCGCCATGATTTATAATATCAATGATTTATAATTTATGCCAATATCAACATTTCGTAAAGTTTCATTATTTTCAATAAACTTTAAAGCACGCATAAAAATTATTTCAAAATATTATTTAAAATTTTATACGATATCGTATCGTCGGCAGAAGAATTAAAATTCTATCTGAATTTACAGTTTGGAGAAGGTTTTATCTCGCGATTTTGTTGGAATTGTCAAAGATCTTTTTTTCATCCTATTGTGCGTTAATATAATATTTTACGCGATTTATACTCAAAGTTAAAAGAAAAAAAAATACCTTTTCTAAATTGACAATTCGGATAGAACCTTTTTCCTCCGAGACGACGGTTTAGCGATTTGAGGATTGCCCTGAATTAAATTATATTTTTGATTACAGTCATTTTTTATCTATTCTCTATAATGATGGTCAATTTATGAAATCGATCTTTTTAAATGAGGTTAGAATTCTAAAATTGGATATACATATTATGTAGTCGTAAAAGATGAAACCATTATATACGATTGTATTAGTATTTTTTTATTGCATCAGATTTTAGATGATCATAAAATATTTTACATATCATTTGTTAATGGGTAGCCTTTAAGCTTTGTATTTTGTAAGAATTACTTATAAATTGTGGGTTTATTTTCCAGGTTGAACATGAAAATATTTTAAACATTAGTAATTCTAGTTTACTAACGATAGCTTTTTAAAGAGTCAAAATCGGAATAAGAGATTTTTTTAAATTGTCTTTTTTACATGTGAGATTCTTTTAAGTTTAAAAATCAACACATTGTGTTTTTTCTTCGATGATAGCATTAGTGAATTACGAATGTTATGAATTGCTAGTTTTACTGTCTCAAGGAAAAAATTTATTTTTTAATGTTCTTGACTCTTATCAAGCTCGCTAATCTGATATAATGTACATTATTTTTTCGTTTAATGTGAGATATGAAGAGGCACTACAAAAGCATTGCAAAATACTTTTTATATACTAGTTAAACGTTAGTAATTTGTTATTCAAATAATTTCTTATTTTTTTTTATTTTTCAATAAATAAATGTTATATAATATTGGGCTGTTGTGAATTTATGCATAAAATTTAATTTTGATAGAAAAATTGATTGCCTGATTATAAATTCAATTTTAATTAAATCAGCATGCAATAGATATATAAATTAGACAGCAAAGAAATATTGACTTTAAAATTTAAGAATAAGATTTATTGAACAAATGTGGACGAGATGGCTGTGGAGACAAAAGCGACGAGTGAAGAAATTGGTATATAAAGCGAGTGCTAAAAGTTTTTATGGCATTACGAAATGACCAGTTGCTGTAGGTGCAACACACACACACACACACACCCATACACACACATATACAGATATATATGTATACATAAGTATGTATAATGTGTAGATATAAAAGCCAGGATAGATAAACACCCGCGCCCGCTCGCATTTCAATCCTCATGACCGAGCTTATGACTCACAAACAGTGAGAGAGTTCGAGAAAGACGTAGACGAACGAGAAAAAGATCGAGAAAGATATATTATTTACTTATATGCTACGTGGAGTACTTTACAACAAGGGGTGCAGTAGAAAACTAAAAGATTTTGTAAGTGTAATGCTTTACTATTTGAATTCATGGTCGATATAATCGTTAGTGAATATCTATAGTTTATCGACTAAACGAGAAATGCTTTAGTCAAAATTACAAAAGTTCCCTTTTCTACCTCATTTTTTTCGTATCACTCCAGGTATTTAACTACTTTTACAAGTTTACTAACTATTTTCAGTTATTTATTTAACATAAAAAATAAGAGTTATTTAATTTTTTTGTTTATCAACAAGTTTTAGGTGTTCGACAAGAGAAGGCTAAAGTTTTCGCAAGAAGGACATAAAAGTAGTAAAACATAATTTGTTTTTGAAGAAAATCGGAAAAAAATGTAAATAAGACAATTAGCAATTTTTCCTATCCTCTTGAAATTTAAAGAGGATAACATATTTTGACTAGATAAAATGAATACTATAACACTAAATCTTTGTTGAAATATATGCAATCTGTGACCCTATAGTAAAAGTGAGAAAGTACAATATTAAAGATTAAAGACAATTTTTTATTCAAAATTTTAAAACAGCGAAACCTCTCTATTTGTATACGCGAATTACTCACAAACGCGACAAGGTGTATATATACATCATATTGCGCAACTCTGTAAAGTTTCGATAATGAACCAGGGACACATAGACCGTCCATCAATAATAATTATATATTTGAGCGATGCTTACGCTTAATTCAATTATATGTATTCCCTTTATCTCCCTCTCCCTCTCTCTCTTACTTTCGCATATATATACACACCTCGACATATACACATTTGAGTTTGCGCTGCACGTATACAAAGACACACACACACACACGTAGCGCAGCCGGTTGTTCGGATCAGCAGCTTGGTACCGCTTTTAACGACCGCCATAACGTTGTGCTCGCTCGTGGATCATAATTTTTGCACGAACGAGCTGCTACTGCTACTGCGGCCCCTCTACTCCTATAGCCGTTTTGCCCGTTACGTGTAATATAACAGCGAGCGAGAGCTTCGTGCGGCTGTCCATCGCCTCTGAGTATAGCGACGAAAGATCAGTGCTGATATATATATAAGGCTTAGGTGCACTCGGTGGCATCGTATATATATATACGTACGTGTTCTGTATATATGTGTAGAAGGTACGAAAACCTGCATGCACGATATTACATCGAGGCCGCTTCAGATTTCTAAGCATATTTGTAAATGCAAGCAATTATCGAGCCATGTCGAGAGTCGCATGTCGTGCTGTGAGGTATGGGAAAATAGACTCGTTTTCAAGGCGCACGATTTTCGATTTTATGTATGTATATATAAGGTCGAGTAATCTTTCTTAAATATCAGATTATTTTTTGCTTATTGTCAATATAAATATATTTATATAGGTATGGCTTATGGCATTTTTCTAAAATATAATTAGACCAGTCTCATTAACGTTTATGATTCCAATGAAATAATGCTTTATTGATTTTTAACATTTATTATTGCATCGTAATATATTACAAAACGAAGCATTTTTAAAACATTTATATTTGCCTTCCCTCCTCTACAGTATTCTAAATGAAATAACTATAAGCACTATCGACAAAACTACAGTTTATAAAAACTTAACAGTTTATCTACACTTGTGCCTCACGTGCCCTTAAATAACAAATGTATATACAATAACAAAACATTAAATTCCAGTTCATTTTTCAACGAGATCGTGCATAATAAAGCATCCAATGTAATTGGGGAATGAAATAAGCTTTCGACCCGAAATATCTTGAAAGCAAAAGAGAAACAATTAGTGCGGTTATAGAAATGACGCGACGAACGAAGCAGCTGGTTCGAAGACTTTTTTTCCAAGCGAATCTCAACCCGTTCGATTTCACTTTCGACCCGACAGATTGATCCCTCCCATCAGCCAAGGTAATGGCACCATAAAACACTCTGTCCTGATGCCGAATTCTCTCCCTCTATATAACACTGTAGCGGATTGCGAGAGCCAAAAACACGTGTCACCGCTCGTGGCTTGTAAACGCAAAGAGAAACACAAAATCAATTGAAGGAGACAAAATGACAGGGAGGAAGAGCTCCGTGCTGGCGGTGTGGAATATAGCTGCGCGAGAGTAGCTCAATGGCCGGCGTGTCAATCGATTTTTCTCCCGATTTAATTGGAAATCTTAATCTTGCTTGAGTAATTAATGTACCTTTATAATGTTACTAAATGGGTCTTTTAATTATGCTGTATGTATATAAAACAGATTTCACGAGATCGATCCGTTGAACTGGGTATCATTCATTTCTGTAGAAAATACATTTTTTAATGTAATGAATCATCCAATTGGAATGAAACGAAGTAACATTGTTTTTTTATTTACTTTATATGATTTAGCGAGAATTTAAAGACTTATTGTTTATTTAGATGAATTATCCATAAAAATAAACTCTCACGAATTAAATGGGACACTATTTTATTAACTAATTTAGTTAGTGTAAAGCTGCCAACAAGAGCATACCCAGTTTATTTATTATTTATACGAATAAGCTTTTCTTATAAAACTTTTAAGTAACTTTTAAGATATATACCTCGATATATACATAATACATACATCCTTGCTATGAAAAAAAAATTGCTCAACCTCAATTCCCATCATAATAGAAATTTGTGACTTTTGGAGTTTGATTCTTTTTGCGATTACGAAAATATAAGACACTACTGTGTAGCGGTTGAAATATCGTCCAGTTGAGAAAAAAGTATCTCATTTGGCGCGTGAGAATCAATTTCCACCAATTAATCTATTATCGACGAGCGTATACTCCAATAATTAATCAAAAGTGAGTTTTAATTGCTCTTGTAAAATTAAAAACCAAAATGCAAGAAAGAATCTAATCTACTAATTTTCAAGCATTAATTATTGCTCGTGAAATATTGTTGCTGCAGAAAGCAATAAATGTTGTTACAATGATCAGCGATGTCGTATAAATAAGAGTTACAGTTTCGTTCCACACACACACACACACACACACAACAGCTCGAGAGACAAATATAACATCACATACCAACAGTAAATATTAAAACCTCTTACCACAGCTTTCGTTCCCAGTCGAAATATAATATAAGGGTCGAACACACGCGAGAGTCATTCCTCATATCGGATATAGATACCGATATAGCATACCAGATCTTTTTCAATATATTTTTTTTCATTCGATCCTTTTCCTGCGGGTCCGCACTCTAAGCTTCCTATAGCGCGCCGCCGAGTTATCTCAAGGACTTGTAGAGACGAAAATGGGAAAGAGGGATAAGAGAGAATCCTCTCGTGAAGAGAGAGACGGAGAGAGAGAAGCTATACACACAGCCTTACTTTGATCATCAGTCATTCCTCGAGAGCAAATCGTCGTGTCATTGGTTGGTTCGTTCGTTTGGTCCAGAGAGGAGAAACCCCCTCATTACTTTGCGGCCGCGCGCGCGCAAAGCCCTGCGCGTCTAAATCGAAATAAAATGTCGCGGGTAACCATAAGCTAAGCCGATCGGGAGATTAATGATGCCGGCTCGCTATTTAGTAACGTCATCCCGAACGCGCGCACGGGACAAATGCAGTGTGACGTGACAAGGGGACCTCGGATCGCCGAGTAATTACAGCCGCTCTCGCAACGAGCCGTAGACGAACCCAAGAGCCACATGCAAATGTTAAGGAGGGGGGGGGGGCAAAGAGGTGGGCGGAAACTTGGTTCAAGATTGACCGATGGAACGCTGGAAAAAATTGTATACGCAATGTAAACAAAATTGGTGAGAAATTGAAAGTGGAAGCGAGCTGGTGAGATGGAGAGGATTGGGTCTTGGCACCGGAGCGTGCAGGAGAGAAACTTTTTTAAGTGAGCTTAATAAACGGTTTGCTTTATCCATCTCGGTGCGCAATTATTTGCAAACACGGTTTACACTGTAATTTATGCACCACGGGTACTTTTAAGGAAGTTTTATATAGAAAATAGAAATACTTTCGTATTGTCTATTAGAAAATTTTCGGAAAAAAGATTAATATTTGTACCATTAGTCAGTTGGTGAAAGTAATAGAGGCATGGAACTTATTTAGTTAAAGAGAGCAAATATATATGAAAAACATGACATGTAAGGGAGTAAAAGGAGGATCCTATAGATGTGTGGTGAACGAGGAAAAAAATTAGATGGATAGAAATATTTGAATTCCGAAAGAGAAAAAAAAGGTCTAGAGCTTATACTCTTTTCATCGCGCGGAGAAATTTCGTTTCGCGTGGGCATAGATAGGGCATTTTTCATGTCTGAGGACTTAGGGTCCTTTCTACGTAAGTGTGTTTATAAGACAGCTTGGTGATTGGTGAAGTATATTTTGTGTGCCTGCGTCGAGGTATACGCTTTTCTCAACAGCCATTGCGACATAAAGGTCGGGCTTAGCATTTGTATATTTTTTGTCGATCTGAATTTATTGAATATTACCTTGATGAAAGTTGCATAATTAGATTACATGGTGTAACTGACTGAAGCACGATTGAAAATATTACAAGATAACCGCGTGTAAAAGATCATTTTCGGTGATGATTCAGTTGTTACCTGGAGCAAATTGCTTATACATTATATAATATTCAATCATAGGTATATTATTATTCGCTCGCCGTGCCTATAGATATTTGAACGGTTAATCGATTAAAAATAGTCTGGCTTATCAGAATTTTTTGACGGATCTATACTTCTAGTCAAGGAGTAAATTTATAATTTTTTATTTATAACTTTACAGATCTATAGTCCAGACTATATTATACACATTTTTTTGTTCTTCCTTGAAACATGATACATTGATTCTCTTATTCCATCTGTGTCTTTATATCTGTTTTTGCTTAACATCTCCATTTAGGAATGTGTCCGCTATTAAAAGGTCATTTGTCTAAAAGTATGCGGTGAAAAAAAGTCTTTCTGGGCCTTGGGACGAATATTCTCAGGTCTCACGCGCAGGTATATATCTCTCGGCATTATATCTCCGCCTCACAGTTCGGGAGATTAATTATCCTATATTGAAAATGTACATTTGTCAATGTACACGAAGAATGTGAATATTTCACATATATATGTATACCTTTTTATTGAAATGCATACATATAGGCTTATCGAAAAGGAAACAAATAATACGAATATCCTATATGAATTGATTATGCCATATGTTCATTCCGAATGTAAATCATAATTCCGGCGTGAACCATATTAATTAAAAAATTAATAACAATAGGATTAGGTATGTATAAGCGTTTAAATTGTGAATGATGTATTGTGTGTGTGGCATATAACCGCGAGGTTAATTATTTCACATTTCCGCATTAAAAACATATTACTAATATATTAGGTAACTATTATATTAAATGATTGATGAAAGCTAAAACAAAGTAATATCACATCGTAGTAAATAAATTGACGCATATCCGATACAACGAGGCATGATGCATTAGTCTATATATATATATATATATTCCATTTATTCAAATAATCCGATCCGCGCGCAAATGGATCGCCGCGGCAAACTATGGACAAAAAATTCCGTCTGCAAGGCGGTTATTTATGAGTAAAATAACAGTTAAAAGAGTCCCTCTCGGTCTCTAAGTCGTGCAGTTAAAAAAGATAGACGCTAATGCCCCATGCGCGTATTGTATTCGGAAGCACAGAGAGAGAGAGAGAGGCTTTAAAACTCCTAATCGACAGCTTGTTAGTGGCGGCTTTCTCTTGCGGCCTCCCCCTGTGCATATATATATAGCGCGCAGTGCTGGAGTGCATGCGCGCGGCGTATAGAGCCGAGGCACTTGATAGAAGCGCGCACCATTCAAATCGACAGCCGCAGTAAACTTGTCACACGCGCGCGCGCGGCAAAAGGTTAACGAGAGGATCGAACGGACGTTTTTAAGGTGACCGCGCGCAGCTCCAGCTGAGGAAGAAGAAGTAGAAGAAGAAGAAGAAGAAGAGGAGGAAGCAGAAGAAGAAGAAGAGCGTGTGTGAATGTGTATCTCAGGACAGAGGCAGCAGCTCTCCAGCTCCCTGAACTGGTATATATATATATATATACAGGGAGACGTCGAGAAAAGAGTGGAGCAGTCGTGAGTCTGGCGAGTTAAACGACGTCCGCGCACGTGCCTACTTCGGCCGACTCTTTAAATCGCATCTGGCACACGAAGTAGGATAATCGAGCCTCGTGTCTCTCTTATTTCGATAAAGAGAGGAGAGTCGAGAGCCGAGGGAAAGAGATACCGATCGCTTCTAACGGAAAAGGTCTTATTAAAAGCATTATGAAAATAGAAAGAGGGTAGCACGCGCGCGAGTCTACCTTTCTGCTGCAGCTCTATATTATTATCAATGCCAAAATGTATTGATTCAATTATAAAACATATATATATATAGCTTTGGAATATTACAGAAGTCATGGCGCTGTTTGCAGATTTTTTTTTCAGCATTTAAAACGTTGATGATAATATCCTCATGTTTCCTATATATATAATAACTTTTTGAATTTCTTGAATTTGAAACCATATAATAGAGTAATATAATATAACCAAGGTATAAAATATCTATATGCATTTAAATAGTAGCAGTATTTTATTTATAAACATTCTTGTGAGTTATAAAATATGAAGTAGTTGTTTTTTTATTTGCTTTTAACTAATAATAATTAGCCAAATTAGCTTATTTAAGGCCTTACGCGTTCGAACAAGATTTTAAAAAATGATAAACTATTATAAAATGAATATTAACTTAATTACTTTAAAACTGTTTACTACGCGAAAACAAACAGCTTTAAAATTACTCCCAATTTCTTTTTTACATTCAATCGTTACGCAGTGCATAATTTAAAAATGCAGTCAAAAGTATATGTAATAAAATACCGATCGCACAAGTCTCCGGGTAAAAAGATTCAGCGATAATTTAGCAACTTTCCTACGAATACTTCCTCCACAAAATCGCCCTTATTTTCATCCGTCTTCCTTTCTCCTCTCTCCTCTTTCTCTCTGTCTCAGTAGCTCTCCAGCTCAACTCGCGCGAGGCACTTGTGTCAAGCTAACTGATGGCGCAAAGTCCTTCGCGGTGGTATATATATATAATTGGCCGGCCCGCGCTCGAGTTGCGCCGCGCGTACCTCTTCTCTTTTTCTCCGGCATCGGCCGGCCGAAGGGCAATCTGCGGCTGTCCGATGCCGCTGCGCTTTGCTATGCCTATGCAACGACGGCCAGTAGGAGAGAGCGTATATAATCGGAATAATATAACTGCAAGCTCGATAAACCGAACGAGATAAAGGTCGAGGACTATATGTGCACAGTGCGTATATACCTATATAATATATGAACGTCGCGCTCTGCACTGCAGCCGGACGTATACTTATGGTATATTTGCTTTCCGCGAAACGCGCGTCGTCTCTCTATAGCGTGGCATTATACAGACACGCGCGAGTCACTCGGGCAATTATATCATTTTTTGCATCATTGGGAATTTAAAAATATACACGAATGCGCACCAACGCCAGAGAGAGATAGAGAGAGGCAACAATTTTCAACATTTCTCGGCCATTCGCGCGCAACGGGAGCAAGAACGCAATATAACGTTTGCCCGCGGTTTTTATGCGCGCGCTCCCTCCCATGTTGTTTACACGTTATGTGCCGAGTTAATCCTATACAATGTCAGGGATGATGCTTGGTTTTTGATCGATAGTGCCGATATATATAGTTGCGCAATTAAACGAGGTAAGAATCGACGTTACGACGCCATTGTATTCGTGAATGTTTAATTATATTATTTATCGTTGGGAGATGAAAACTTGCGGCGGCTTTGTCTTTGGTATATTTAATATTGAATGCACGTATAGCGAGTTTGAATGTTTTTTTTTTTTTGGTAACTTGTATATTATATGCATATTAATTTAGCAATGTGTCGGCCCGTCCAATTCTCACCGATCTCTCCTGTATAGACGTTACATTTACGGTAAACAGATGCAGGTTATACGTGAGTTATACACTTTTCGACAATCTCTATGAAACATGTTTTAACGTCAAAAATGATGTCGAGCGTAACAACTTTTTCATATCTGTCAACTTTATTCATTGCGCCAAAAAGATTTTGCACTTCAGTAGTGTGTATAATAAATAAATAATTTACTGATTCGACTTTAATAAAAAATTTTTGAACGAGAGAATGAGAAAAAAAAGAACGGTAAGTGGTCAACAGCAGGTGTACATAATGTTTTGCCGCTGCAAATATAAATTCAACATTACATTATCGCTGCACTCGTCGTTATCGCGCCTTCAAAGTTTGCTTTCACAACCGCCGCGTTACACAATGCAAGTTTGGCCAGTGACGCATCACTCGAGAGACGTTGCCATTTGGACCGCATATTTCAGCTAAGCTCAGCGAGCAAAAGAGAGAGAGAGAGAGAGAGAGAGATGGATTGACATGAGCACATTATCATCCGACAGCCACGTATAGCGGTGGTACATATATATATATATATAACAGCCTTCTCTCCTGCATTATGCCATAATAATCAGATTAAAGCTAGGACTGTACACATACATATAGACACAGGTGCCCTGTACAGATGCATTAAGCTGCATTAAGCTGATGCACCTTAACCCTTTGATCTTGGCCCGCACTAGAGGGATCCTATTCTGATGTAAGCAATTTAATTATTATGCACATATAAGCACTATTCACATTTGGTCCGATGTGCAAAGAACTCCAATAATATAAATTAATACGAGATACATAGCCTATTGCGTGTAATGCATTATTCTGCTATTTGAATATTTTGTCAATCAATGTTTGTTTATATGTTGTTTCGAAAGCATTATTTCTAATCGTGATCGGTTTAGATATTGAATAGATTTATTGATATATATATATATATATGTACAAAAGAAAAAGATGCATGATAATTATATGTATGGTGCACCGTGTAATTCGTTCCAATTATCTGTAATGTATGTAGTTTAAGTGGTTAATCGATTCTCTGAATATTTACTAGATTTTAATACGATAAGGTATGGAATTTAAACGATTGGCCGCAATACCGATCATAAGTTAAATGGTCTTGTAACAATTGAAATATAGTTTATGCGGCATATATAATACGAAACGAAAAAATTCTTATAATGGCCGTAATAATATACACAGTGTAATTATTCACATAAAATTATACGAAATTCAAAATTCTAATTATATAAAATTTATTTGTTTTCAAACTTAACTCAAATTTAAAATTTTAGATTTTTCAACAAAAAAAAAGTTGAGAAAAATCTTAGATTATCTTCGTATTTTTAATGCCACATATCATATCATTGATAAAAATAGAGATTGATAATCTGCATCAGTAGTTGGTTTGCAATTGAACTTTTTGCACCGGCATTTGCTTTTGCCCAGGGAGCCACGCTAATGGCATATAAATATTCAAGAGCCGTTATTCGCAAAAAATAATTTTGCCCACAAAGGTGCGCAACGCTGGTGTACGTATATACCAGAGAGCCTGGCAGAGAGAGGAAAAAAAAAGAAAAAGAAAATGAAAATTGTCTACGAAAGATCGGCGCATAAATCAACGCAGATAAGATCCCCGATGAATGTGAGACCTTCATCTTGCTATATGGCATGCATTAATTTCCACAATGAGTTAAACATATCGAGGTAGTCATCGCGCTTTTCGTGGAAACGACGGAATACAAGGAATAAAACCAGAGCGCTTATATGTGTGCGCATGTCGGCGCGATGCAGTCTATCTCTGTATTTACTTAGGCAATCATCGTTGGCCGCGCGGCTGATATCCGTGTAAAAATGCCGCGAGCCGTGCCTTCCCACCTGATCTTATAATTGCAGTCTCGCGGCGCTGACGGTATATATACGCGAGATATTGCGAGCGCGAGACTCGATACAGTCTCGAATCTAATCGTTTTCTGCCTTCCGATTGAAAATAATTCTATTTATAAGTATGTATATCGGCTTATGCAATCCTTATATACTTTTTGATTATCGTTTCGACGTTCTAGTTTGGATTGTTCGGTAATGCGTTATGCGAATAATTCAGTAGTGAATATTCTTGTTTATAAGATTAACGATAGATTTAAATCGTTTACGGTAAAGCCAAATTTAAATTTTCATATATAATAATAATTATAATAAATTATTATATTTCTAGATCAATATCAAAGTGAATTGAAAAGTGAAACAGAATTTTTTCATTATTCTCTATAGACTTACAAAAACGTGTATTCTTTTATATTTTTGGTTCTTATTTGAAAAAAAAAAGAAAGAAAACAAAAAGTAAGAAACGAAAAAAAAAACTCAGTATATTATTGTTTCTGAAAATTAACCTGTAGATTCCCTAGAAAAGCACCAATAATATGCTTTGTTGAAATAACGATTTCATTCCGAACGTTTATGGTATTCGCTTAACATTGTTTTTACGGCATTCGCTATTGCAAACGGTTTCTCTTAATTGCCGACGTTTCAAGACCCAGACCTTCAGCTGCATAATTATAAAAAACGTGATTCTATATTTAACGGATGACGCTTCAAGTTATCATCACAAAACGCGGCGAGTCTCAAGAATCCGAATCAGCATTAACTCGCTCCGACAATCCTAAAAGACTGCTTTTGTATACCCGCGCGAAATTTATAACTGTAGCCGAATCATTCGCATCCAAAGCCAACAAAGAATCTGTGTAAGTGTCACTTGTATAAATAACCGATGCTCTATACATACTCTATAGTAGTTCAACTTAAACTAAGTCGAGAACGGTACACGAAAATCTATCTTCGCTGTAGTCTAGCGAATAAGAAAGAAGAGGGAAAAATGAGAGAGATAAAGCTAGAAAACCGCAATGACTTAGCGAACGCAATCGCTCTTCTCGCAAGCATGCATATATATATAAGTATACGCAACACACATAAAAATCCGAGGTTTCCGCAATGCGCGTGCAAGTGCAGGTATATAGGTATACAAGTGTTTATGTAGCCGCGCGTGCACGAAATAATGCGCGCGATTAACTAATCATTTATAATTGCCTCGGGAAAATGGGCTAGCATTCGCGGAAGAGCAACTCGCCCGCGAGATTAACTCCTCGCCTCTACGCACACACACACACACACTTCAAGACTCCCACTTCAAGATGCATATATAGATATTGAAAGCGTGTGTATAACGAGGCTCGCGTCACTCAATATATACATATACATTATATAGCAGAGCTCGCGGTACAGTCACACAAGCGCGCGCGCGCGGAAAAAGTGTGCGTGCAGAGCGCAGTTCTATAGGTCGAAGGCTGATGCCAAGCTTTCTAGCTGAATCGCTTGTTGCACTGTACATATATACATATATACAGAGAGAGAGAGAGAGAGAGAGAGACGCGCGGTGCGTTACGTCAGACACACAGCATTTCTCGGGCGCGCGCGCGAGCGCAGAGTCGCGGGGAAAGAGGGAGAGAGAGAGCGAGTCGAGTCGGGCCAGACTAGACGACGCCACGCGCACAAGTGACTGACCAGAGTCCGCCTTGTGCCTTATACCACCGCGCCGCGTGTGTGTGTAGTGCTATTGCACGAGCCTCCTTTTTTTTTCTCTCTCTCTCTCTCTTTCCTATATACTTGCACCGGACGCGTGCAGCGCGATGGTACATCGATGCGTTTACACCAGATATACGCGCTGCACACACACACTGCAGCCGCGACGTTCTTTTTCGCGCTCTTATACATATATACATGTAGATGCTCCAGTTTTTTCATGCTTACATACGTGTGGTGGGCTACTTTATACATTCTTGTTATCAGTGGTGTAGCTTTCATTGAGTTTTCGAAGACGCTGTATGGATTTCGCGCCATATAAATATATGAGATCGAGGACTTGGTGATAATGATGTAGGTATATAGAGACACCAAAAGTTTCAACGATGCACTCTCTCTCTCTCTCTCTCTCTCTCTCTCTCTCTCTCTCTCTCTCTCTTTACAGACGTGTGTATATGTATTGACTGTATTATATATATATAGGATAGTGAGAAAGAGGAAACAAAAGTTTAGAAGTAGGTGTCGCGCGCGCCACTATGCGCGGCCATATTCCTCCTTGTGCCAGATAAATTTTAATTAACCCCAACGCTATATGGCCTATTTACACTCGCCTTAATGGCCATCACACCTGTCGATGATTTATTAATGCGTGTCTTTTTCGCGATCGACCAAAATACATATATTGCGCGTATACGATTACCGAAAATTTCAAGTTTGTACATGATTCTTCGAGATGATTCGAGAAGACTATATAGAATAAGCGTACGAGCATATGTATATACATGACTATTGAAAATGGTGCGATGTTATATCGCTAATGTTATATATATATAAGCCAAATGTACGTCCACTTGGCGAATGCGTCGCTTATCTTATCCGCCTGCACAAGCAGTCCAGCAGCAGCTGCGCTCGCGGTTATTCCATTTATCGCGATGACTTCGCTGCCAGTTTCAACATTTAAATGTGTGTGTGTGTATATATAAAGAAAAGCGGCGGCGGCTCGCGACTGAATCACGGCACGGCAATATATTTTAAGACGTAATTCTCGCTTTCGCGGCTCGTCAACCATATTGAAATTAATACAGCTAATAGCGCACTGCACACACACTCACACACTCATACACACTTATATTATGTATATAAGACGCATCATCACGATCAGGCGATCTATCCAACGCGTCTTATCGCTCGTTTTTCATCGCCGCTTCCTTTTATCACGTATATAGGTATGTATATACATATATGGTCATGGTGGAGGTTGACAAAAGGAAAAAAACAAAGAGAAAAACTTTTCCACTCCGTCCCCCCTCCCCCCCCCCTTCCTTCTTCGAACTATAGTATACATATATCTCATCGCGCGCGGGGAATTAATTTCCGCGATCGCGCTTATGTATATATACGTATATATATATATCGCGCGTTCATATATATACATGCTGGTATATATACGCGCGCATAACGCTTACGCGTTTTCTTTTAGCGGGGCAATTAGCAAATGCCAGACACGTGGTTTAAAGCTGTATTAGGGCTTCACGGCCGCGTCTGTCCAGTAAGTATAAGTTTTGTCAGATATATACGTGCATGCGAGCACGCGAAAGACGTCTTATCGTCGATGCTGTGTATAGGCAGTGCGCGATACGCTTTCCGGTCAAATACTATACTCGATGCACGGAGAGTTTATTATACATCTATATCGCGATATGTGTATCGCGCAATCTCTCCTCATTATTCGATCCTCTCTGTACAGACACCTTTTTTCTCTCTCTTTTCGAATCACTTTTCGTCCGTAATCCCACAAAGCAAGGATGCTGAGCTTATCTTCGCGCTCGTACAAGTATTACTCTCAGTTTTTCATCTCTTTCTATCATAGTTATATATTGCTATATATATATATATATATACTGGCGGATCGAAGGATGAAAAATATAGGCGCGAGCCTTACGAGCTTTTGACCCGAAAGAGGTTTTTCGTGTCGATACTGCTGTTCGATGCTTATATATACACTGCGACATATATAAGCATCGTTCTGATTATACAACTCTAATCGTACAATACTATACCACTGTTAGATTCTGGTTTTCGTGTTTTCTTGCCTCGTTATTATAATAGGCAACCTATAAGCGCAGCTTTTTTCTTTTATCCTCGTACTTTATGCCGGGTTTTTGCGCTCGGTGTATAAAACGGGGTAATTACTTAATTTTTATTAAGCAGGTGTGCGTTAATGCGTTAAAGCTGCTTTACCTGGGAGGAAAATGCACTTCGTACATGCTTTTTTAATTATCGGATTAGCTACCTCTTTTTCTGAAGCCAAATAAGTATGATTAATTAATAAGGAATAAGCATGTAGTTGTTGAAATCGATAAATTGAATAACATAATGTTGGAAATGATGAATTGATATTTTTTTATTCAACGATTTATTCTTCATATACTGCACATTTATTTTTAAATGGAAAATATGTTAGATGAATTTTTAGTTCATCAAATTTAAAACTAACTTGTATATATAAATAACAATATAATGATATATACATAATATGTAAATTAAGAACATTGACTATACTTATAATCTACCATTTTATATTAAGTATCCATGTATATTCTGTATGTCCACCAAAACAGTTTTAAGAGCCGTGAGGTTGTCAGCGGAAAAGAGAATATCTTCAATGGATATTTTCAAGAACCTAATAATCAAGTTCAGAAAGTGCAGTTTATTAGGATATATCCGGATCTTTCAATATATATTATGCATATAAGGGCGATACTAAACGAGATATTAAACTGCAAGTATCGCGGTTTCACTTCTAGACGCTAGAAATTGCTCCTCTTTATAGTCCCTTTCTCTGAGCTCAGATACTCAACAAGTACTACAATAAGTATCAATACAATAAGTAATTATAACAATAATGTGCAAATTTTATCAAAATTTTGAAGAAAAATGGGCAACTTCTATAGAGTCACGATCGAATTACCATTTTCTTTATGGTATCAAAATGATGATAATGAAATTAAAATTTTAAAGTATATATAAAGTAATATTGCAAAAGTTTTAATTAGGGGTTATCTTTATTTGTCAATAAACGCAAGGCATACATGACTCAAAAATATAATTAAAAAAACAGTCATTACAGAATCTGAACAATTTTCGCAATCGCCATTACCTTATAGCTATAAAATTTTAATTATTCTTATTCAATTTAATTGCAAGAAGTGGTTTCCCGTATACAAGACTCACGCGAAACATTCGTAAGATTAAAACTATGTTTTCTCCATCCATAATTGAGCCTAACCATTTCGTATTAAAAAAATCGCGTCATTCCAAACTTATTCACGTATATGTACATACACATATATATATATATATATATACAAAAGATAGGTAATTTTCGAACAAAAGCGTGAGACTATAATACGACGGTCGACTCACTCGATTCCACTAAATTTTTCCTCGTGCGCGCACCGCATAGCGCGCACACCTGACTATCTCAGCAATTCCGCTTTTCGCGCGACAATTTAAATGTCGCACGCAGCGGCGGCGGCACAAAACACACACACATACACTCGACGTGTGTGTGTGCGCGCTACGCTTCGACATTGGAAATCAAACAGTTCCGCGTCGTATCATTCAGTTGCATTGTCCGTATGGCATATAACGTATACATATATATATATGTGCACCTCGCGTCAATTGTATATCCATTCGATATATATGCGCGCGCACACACCGCGTATTACACAGGTTGCGCGAATTATATACTCTGGCCGCGCTGCTCTATCTCTCTTTTTTCCGTATATAATCTGCAGGAGACAGAGAGAGAGGGAATAGCGTTCAAGTATGTATCGCACGTAACGTCGCGATGCGTCCTTGGCCTTGAACGTATCGCACAAGCAGCCCTCATGCGAGTGAGGAGACGACGACGATCAAGAGAGAGAAAGAGCGAGAGAGAAAGAGAGAGAGAGAGAGAGAGAGAGAGAGAGGGAGAGAGAGAGAGGGAGAGGAGTATGTAGAAAATGCGGGTGCACCGGTCGTCCGTGACGCGCGCGAACTCGCAATATCTGCGCGTTTCCGTTTCTTTCTGCCTTTTTCCCCGCACACTTTAATGCCGCTTTGCTCGCCTGTCCTCACTCGCTGACTTGTCGTCTCCTCTCTTTACCTCTTGACTTTTTTTTTATCTCTCCCCCTTCCTTTCTCTCTCTTTCTCTCTCCCTCTCTATGCGCTATTTAAATGTTTTAATGAGCGTAATAAAAAAAGTTTCTGATTTTTCGAAGAGATTGTTGCGACAGCTCGCTGATGTTTTGCAAGCTTTATTACAGAACCTTTATTTTTAAACATTTTTATGTGAGACGAATTTTACCAAACAAAGAATTTACGGAGTTGCGTTAAAGTGCTGATAATATGTATAAATATGCTTAGAAATGAAGAGAGAATATGAAATTTGTTGAAATAAATTTTTTATAACGGCTACTCCACAAGATGAGAGATGTCATCGATAATTGGTAAACTAATTGAGTGTTAATGAAAATCATATATCATTTCCTTGATTATATATTATTCTCAAGATTATTCTATTATTATCGATTTTTGTCATTGTTAATTTGTGAAGGAAATACGTACATTTGATTTTAATTTAAATTGAGTAGGTAGTTAATTTCATTGTTAAAAATGTACGAAGAAACTTGTTAAAAATATGATAAATCTTTATAATTTATATCTATAAATAGCTGTTGATAGCCACTTGAGCATTATAATAATGTGCTTCGCATTCATTTTTTTTAATTTGTATACTTGTCTGTATTGTACTTTATCGATAAAGGTGGCTTACAAGTTATGACTCAGAAGTTATTAATTGCATTTTTCTTATCCTTTTATCAAAATACAACTTATTTGTCGTATTAGATAAATTTTAATTGATACAGTACAATATTTTATTTCATATTCATAATTCTAGTGGTTACATTTTAAGAAGGAATTAATTACATTTCATTTCATTTCTCTTTTATCTTTTTTAATATTATCTATATTTTCAAGTCATTATTTATGCTGTGCTATACAAATGCAACATTAAATAATTTACATAAATTCATATTACATTGTGCATAAGAACCCATAATTTTGATCATCATTATATATTAATTTTATTATATTTGACATAAGTTATAATTTAGAACGTTTTATAATGCAGTATATTACAAAGGATTCCATCAAAAAAATTAGCAGCGCCTTTTGATTTATGGTAACATCAAATGTAATGGGATACCGCTCATTATTTTCTCACCTCAGTTCTGAAACTCGAGTCGAAAAATAAAATTTAATCAATCAGTCTTCCTCACTCGCTTCTTCTGCATACACTTATGTATTACTAACTCCTTCATTCTTTTCATTCGTCCTGGCACTTTTTTTGTTGCGTTCCGCGTTTCGACCGACAGCCGCATTATCTTTTCTCCCATCCGCTCACGACTCACGTTCACGAATCGCTAAGGAGACGCGATACTTAGCCTGTCTCAGGCGCTACGATGCGTGTTTGTAATTTGAAAATAAAATGCAGGCGCGGTTTCTTTCTGGAAGGACGAGCTAAGCACGCGCGCCAATAGTTTTGCTGCGCATATATACGAAATTCACGCTGTACATATATTCGAAATCGAATTGTAAATTAAGCGGGCATTATTTTAATTTAGTCTTTCAAAGCAGTTATCACTTGTGAATTTTGATGGAGCGAATCGTTTTGCCGACTTTTTACACCGATATTTTATTTTTTAACTTTTTGCTCCGAATCGTTGAGTTCCCTTTTCTTTTCTTTCTATTTAAGCTTTATTAACTTGAAATAAAGTTATTTAGCTATACATTTATATCAATATTAAATAAAAATATATAATTACATGAGAGTATACATTGTTTACAAATTATTAACATTTTGAATTTAAATTTGTAAATTACATTCCTTAATAAGAATTGGAACCATATCTTACAAATAGGTGGTTGAATGTTGACTACTAGTAGACTTCTAGTTCTAATAGGAAGAGAGAAGTTGAATTTTTTAAATTTAGTGACAATGATTTCTCTTTTTATCTCATACATTGTACATTGCCATAGTGTATGGTCGAGAGCTTAAACATCGGCATTACAAATACGCAGAGAATTATTAATGAAATTTATTCGAGCCAAGGAAGATGCTAGATTGTAGTGGTTTGCTCTTCTTCTAGCAATTGTTATAATAGCAGCTCTTGAAAGATTGCAATTTTAAGCACCAAGGTTTTTTTATTTCTTTCAAAGTAATACTCAAAATATTCTATTCCTTTATTTGTTCCTAGCTCGATTAGTTTGTTTTCAGTGGAAGTTTTAGAATTAGATTTAAAAGTGGTGCGCAAATCTGTAAACGAAATATGAATATCATTTGAATACGATTCATTTGTAGCTGCTTTGGCAAAATGATCTGCTCTTTCATTTCCACTAATTACTATATGAGAAAAAATCCAAAAAAACTTTACTTTACTATTATTTAGGCTTTTTTTAGCAAGCTCAAAGGTTTTTCTTTTGATGTTATAAATAACATAATTGGTTTTAATGTCTAGTTGGAAGGAGTTAAATTTCTGTAAAACTCTAAGGGAATCAGTGCAAACGATTACATTTGAGCTAGTGCAGTTTTTGAGCGCAACGTTCAAGTGCATCGTTGACTGCTACACTCTCGGCAGTAAAAATAGATGCAAATTTATTAATGCTTTTTTGGATGATGATTTCACTGTGGTAAAAAACACAAGCTGTGCGTGCCTACAAATGAGGTTTCTGATATTTTGCTCCCATTTGTAAATATCACTTTAGCATTAAAAAAGTATAATTAGGATCATTGGTGTTTCTAAGTGTATGTTCAAATTCAGTATCTTGTATTATAATTATATTTTGTATTATAATTCGAAAATTTATTTTCAATTGATATAATTTCTTTCATAGGCATAATTTCATTAATTCAGTCTAACAGAATTCTTTTATGATTGGAGTTCCTAAGATTTTCAGAGGCTTTTATAATTTTATTATGAACTAGAAAATAGAATTTATTAAAGTGTACTAAGCACGTTCCGTGTGTAGTAATTTCAAGTCCTAACTCTTTAAGATTCTTATTTAAAGTATTAACAGATTCTTCCATTATTGATTGGCAGGATTTAAGAAATTTTCTTTGAGTAATTAGTACTATATCATCAGTCTATTTGGAGACAATAGTACTTTTTGAAAGATTTTTGTTGTATTAGCTATATACATATAAGTTAAAGAATAAAGGGCTGAGAGCATCTCCTTGTGGAACACCTTTACACACAGTTGTCGCTTCATTTTCATAATGTAAAAATTTAACAAATTTGATAATTACAATTAGGGCATCGCTTCTCAGCTAAGATCTTAAGTAAAATATCACAATTAATATTGGCATAGGCAAATGAAATGTCAATAAAAGATGCTAGTGCATGTTGTTTCTGCTCAAAACTTTCTTCAATTTTTAACTTTAGAATCGTTGAATTCTATTTTTCAAATTAATGTAACATTTTTATCTTTGCAGCAGTAGTATCTTATTTATCATGCTCCAGTCTACTTAAAATACGAATGCTTTTAATTTTAAAAGTAATTCTGAAAATATAAGAGATTTCGTAATCATCACGTAGAAATTAAACATTTTTTATCATCACTAATCGTAGGATTTTTCATTAAATTATATTAGTATTATTTATTATATATGACAGGAAACATGAAGTCTTAATTCATACTACAGTTAATTTTTTTCTCAGGCAATGAAAAAACACTAAAAATTGTAATCGCACTAATACATATGCTTGAAAAAATAAAAATTTATCAATTTGTTTTATCATTGTGTAATTATATGAATAATGCAGAATAATTACTTATTTAATGTAATGTACAGGTAGAAATAGTAGTTTTTTTTAAAATTTTTTTAGAAAATCAACTAGAGTATTTTGATAAGCCAGCCATAAATATAAAATTTAAGATAAGGTATTGATAATTAACAAAATAGTTGGTGAACATGGTTTATCATACAAAATCCAATTAGGCGAATGTAATCATATTTACTAATTGAATTTAATTAAACTCAATGTGATTAATACTTTTGAAAAATAAAAGTAATGAAAAAGATAATTTAAGAAATTTAGTATAATCGGATACATACCCCCTAAAAGGGGGAGTAAATGTTTAGTAATACTCATATAAGATAGTGTAAAATATTGGAAGCAGTATGTTATATATGGCTTGCAATATATTTTATAATTGATAGGTACATAACCAAGACTTTGCATAAAAATTTATTTTAAGTCATTACCAACTTCAAACAAAGACAGTTCTGTCTACTACCATATTTTTCGACTATATGTATCATCTCGTGCAAGCCTTCCTGCATTTTATTCAAATTCATTTTTCCCATAAAGGTAAATGGATTGAGATTTATGCTCTCTACAAAGACAGAAATTTTCCCCGCCGTACAGAAGAATATGTTTAACCTTATCAATAATCAATAGAATCGAGCATAGGATATGTCGTGCGGTACGGAGCGGAGCTTCACACTGTGCTGCAACGGCATATAAAGCCGAGGCGAAAGATAATTGGCCTCCACCAATTAACTCCTCGCGACAGAGCTGCATATATATATGCTCGGTAAAGGATTATTGAACCGAGAGAAGAGCTGCGGAACTATAGACTCCTCCTGCACTTATCGATTATGGCAAATACACATCCGCGACACGCATATATATACGCGAAAGATGTACGGGATTCATGATCACTCGGGTGTCCGTCTGCTCGGCAGATAAATTGAGTCGATTATCTAATCGTCGCGTGGAGATTTTGATTCACTGATAGATGGATAAGACAGCCGCGTGTCATTTATTCATATATATATACATATGTAATCCACAATGTCGAGATTTTCCCTTTATTATATGATTTATTATATTTATTAATATTGTAGTAAATAGAATGTATAATTAATAAATTACGCGGTGTATAGGTAATCCTATAAGATATAATGACAGGTTTTCACTTATATATATATATATATATGTTATACATATATTATACATAATCAAAAATATCGTATAGCATATAGATTTACGTAATCATTGTTTTCTGATGTTTAAACTCAGTGGTCCACTTGATTACGCGAATGGGTAATCCAATGTTTACATGTTCTGTTCAAGTTCCAGTGTCCGAAGCGCATATTCTTCTTCCCGACACTTTTACAATTTTTCCAGCGCCAAACGACGATCGCAATTTTCCCCTCCGTAGATTTAACCTACTCGACGTTTCCTTGTTATATACTCTTCTATACATTTCCATATAGGTTGTTTGCTCTCTCGATATTGTTTACACGCTTTGCATTTATGTGGATTTTCCATTGCAGATTGTGTCTGCCCCGATGCACATTGGTAAAGATTATATGCACACAATATTTACATCCGAAAGATCAACAACAGAAATTTCTGCTCTCATAATTCTAAAATGTGTATTTTATTTCTATATTACGCAATGTGCGACATATTATATTAGCATAAGATTCGTTTGTATAAACCTATTTTAATTTGTAAATTTTCACAAGTACATCACTGTGCTTTAGAACTGTGTAAACATCCAAATTTTTCTCTCGCGACAAATTTATTCAAGAAAACAGCTAGTTCTTTCAGCAACAGATGCACGCACATAACGTTGCACACCATATCTCGAAAATATATAAACAATCCCCTCGAACCACATCGGCAGGCCCATATGCAATAAAACAAAAGCGCATAGTGGCCGCGTATAAAAGTACAGGCTCGCGTTAAGTTATAAGGGAGGTGCAGTAGCGCAGAATCCGAGTCTATGTATATATAATAGTGGGTGGCCAGAAACATATTAGCAATTCGAACGGTGCGACACAGCAGCAGACCGGGCGCTTATCGTGCAATGCTCGGGCTGTATTTCATCATTCCCCGCGTGTGCGGCATGGAGGTCGGTGGCAACGTGTGTCTGTCGCACACAGCACGGGACCGTAGGCTACCGTTTGACATGCACGCGGATTTAGATATGTTGCTGTCGTACATACATATATATATATACACACTGCCGAGCGCCATTCAATTCCACGCAGCAGCAGCAGATAAGGCACGACAATCGGCCACTTTTATTCCGCAAACGGCATTAGGTTCATGCCACGATTACAGATATAGAGAACACAATGTAGTAACCTATCTTGCAATCTTTTCCAGCTTTTTCGCGCTTCCCCCCTCCCCCAACTCCGTTTTTTTTTCCTTCGTCCTCTTTTGACCGACTGATATTGCTGCGGGGATTATAAGGGATATACACGCGTACAACGACCATTCTTGTACTGTCTCCACTTTCTTGTTTAGTAGCGGTGTCTCTTTTCTTGTGTTCTCGAGACATTTTCTTTCGGCACTCTTTTTGATAATAAAATTATATATCGATTGAGTGTCACAATGCAAACCCGAACTAGAGTTTTTTTCTATATTACGTAAATGGCCCAGCGACTGGGCACGAATAGTGAATGGCCAGCACTAGTGTTTGGACGCGATCGACCAATAACAACCAAGGAAATCGTCCAGACACTTGGGGTGTCCATTCACTAGTACGTGTTCCGAAGTGTCCATTGACTGGGTCTTTTACCTTAGCTGCTTTTATGGAGAGTACGTTTGGCTGAATTTTATTCTATACATGCACCCGTTTTGATTTTTATAATTTATAGTGATAACGCGCAACGTTATTCAATCAAATTCTTGGAATGGGAGGAATTAATTATGAGATTACATATCAGAGGAAAATACATATATATACGCATTATAAAAATGAATTTTTAAAAAGCTGCTGAACATGATTGCTGCTTCTACGAAAATGTATTTCTACGTAAAATATCAAGTAAAATGAATAAATAATAAAAAGCTGAAGGAGAAACTTTTTATCAAAAATAAACACCATTCTTTTCATATTATGTTAAAAAGACAGCCAAAGAACTAAATAATATTGTGAGGGAAGATTCAAAGTGTTATTAAATTGATAAACATTTAATTTGCAAATGTGAAAATTCAATAAACCATTAATGTATACATTATTATAGTCGGCAGCGCAATTAAGTACACGCGTCATATCCTCCTAAATAAAATGCAATTCTGCTCATCTTTCACATTAAGCATAGTACAACGTAGTAGACAGCTTGATCTAATTAAAATTATAAATTATGTTCTATACATAAAGTTATTAACTCGCATTACGACTAATAAACTTTTCCGATTGCCCTCTCTGTATGCATACATGGTTTCGCCAGCTCTCGAAAAAAACACGTTATCGTTATTAAAAACGTAAACAAGCAATTTTACCATTTTTATAATTTCCGACCGAGTTAATTAATATCGATTATTTATCGCCTACTTAGGAATTGCGCGACATTGGCTACTGCGTCGCAATGCACATATAATGTTATGTGGCCATCCTTTCGAAAACATTATATTGGTTGTACAAAAATCGTCTCTTATCGCGAAAAAGCGAGCGACCATTTTCTGGCTTCCTGTTTATGAGAAAATCAATCACGAGGCAATTAAGACCATTTTACGCATTCGAAAAGAAAAGTTCCCTTATCGGGTATCGCGCGCGCATCATCGTTCACGCATTGCCAGTGCATAGAAGTATCGAAATAAATATTGCCTTGCTGTATCAGCGGCTGCGGGAGGAAAAGAAGCCGTTCGCTTTTAAAATCTGTTCAATTGATAAGCTGGAAAATGACGTTTTAAACTCACTGTGCGAAATCGTCTTCAAAATAATTCTGCAGCATATTTCGAATAAAAATGGTGATTAATCTTGCAGATACTGCATTTTAACATAATGCTACAACTTAAACATCAAAAGAATAATGATATAAGTGATTTTTTTCTAATATTGCATTTCCAAATTGTGTAAAGTTCATATAGATAATATAAATGGAATGATGCGCCTGCATACATATTATGTAATGACTAATATTAATTAAATGTAATTTTAATTCAATTAAAGCAATCGATGTATAAAAAAATCTGAATTTCCTATTTTGAGCTCTGGTCAAATGTAAGTACTTTGCAGAGCACATCGTTGATATTAATTTAATCTGTTTGGATACACGTGCAGAGTGAACTATAAGTGTAAATTACCCCCTTGGCTTCGTTCGCCAACATACGCGACAACTGTATAGTACGCAGCATCGAAAGACATTCGCAACGCTCGAGTCGATCCTTGCGGCCTCGCTCGAGCGACTTGTTTCTCTATTTTTATCGTTTTCGACCGTATAGTTGCATGCAAAGCTGCGCGCGGGCGAGAGGAGAGACGGAGCGTCCAGTATTGCGCGTCAATGCGCACGAAATCGATTCCCCGACATGCTTACTGTGAGAAATCGATTTATATTATACGAGAGCTTCGGCTATATATCCCTCTCGGACTAATTTAAGTCGACGGAGCGTTGTCTCGGGCTGCATGGCCATGGCTCGGGCGCGCAAGAAATTTGCAAAGGAGAGCGCGCCGCGCCAACTAGAGAGCCCCGTCGATCTCTCGAATTTCACGTCCCAAATTTTTTCCCTCCTCTGTCGATCGAGAATTGTCGGCGTTTCCCGCTGACGGTAGCGCAGCAGCAACAGCAGCAGAACTGGAGATTGTGCGACCTTATAGCGGTCTCTCTTGCATCACTTAAGAAGCTTTGCCCGCAGAGTCGCGTGTATATCGCGCGCGGCCGCGCACCGGCTCTTTTGCTCAAAAATAAAGATTTGAATCTTCGATGCGATGGTTGGGCGCCGCGTACGAGAATGCAAACCGAGATGTAGATTTCAAAGATATGTAGTGGCACGGAGGCGTTACGAAGCCATTCGAAATATTGACAATTGTTAACGGAATCGTTCCCAGTTATATATTATACAAATGCTATTAACTTTGCCCATTGTCACACGTTGCGAGACGGTTATTATTGTTAATTAAATAGGGCGACGCTTAAGTCTTTGGAGTCGACTTTCAGTAAAAGTTGGCCGATAATGCTTTTATTTTGCTTTTAAGACTCTCTCAAATAAAATCGATGAAAACGTACAGAAAAAAAAACAATACTAAATGAAAGTTGTATCATTGTGGAATAAATTGCAGTTATAACTATTATAAAGGAATATAGTAAGTTTCCGACAATTATTTTAGTAATGAATTTTTTACATATATATAGTAAGATACATTATACACTATTAAACTTTTTCAAAGTATCATTAATACTTAATATAGTTTAAATATTTATTAAATATGGATTAAATATGAGTATGTATATTAAAGAAATACTTTTAAGAAACTTATGAATTCATTCATTCGCATTATTAATAGAGTTTTAAATCGATCCGAGATGATAAATAATAATTTACATCGATACAACTGCATCGTTGTATCGTTGTAAATTATTATTTATCATCTCGGATCGATTTAAAACTCTATTAATAATGCGAATGGATAAATTCATAAGTTTCTTAAAAGTATTTCTTTAATATACATACTCATATTTAATTCTTCAGGATTCTTATGAACGTAACGTACAGCGTTACGAGAGAATTAATTATTTATTTGTAAACAATTTTTAAACAACTGTAATTGCAGTGCAGTAAAATCTTATTCTATTACTGCACTGTTCTTAAAATTTTTTATCAGCAATATAAATTACGCAACTCGGCAAACAGTTCCACGCTGTAATTCATGCGAACTCTCTCAAAAAAATTGGAAAAAAAGAATTGAAGAGAGAGAGAAAAAAGAATCTCTGAAATAATAACCTTACGTAAAGCGCATTTGCTCTGTCATGCATAACAGATTCTGCAAATTAAGCATTACTTAATTGTTTTTTCTTCCTACGCTATATATATGTATATATGTATAGCCGTAATTTTGCATAATAACGAGCTTAGCGTAGTTACGTCGCAGCCGTACGAAAATTCAATTGTAATGCGCTGCGCAGTCCTGAAAAGGACACTCCCCCCCCCCCCCCCCCCCTAATTGGGCCATCAAAGAGCACAATGAGATCAGCTGTTGATTAAAAAACTTATAAGGGCGTACGTAGGATCGCGGCCAGTAGCGACAATGCCACATCCGAGGGTCGAAATCGCGCTTCTGCTGGTGGTGCTGCTGTTGTGCCGCTGCCCTCGGGGTTAATTAAAAGCGATTGTTGCCAAGCCACGCCAGGCTATATACGGAAGAGTTGAGACGACTTTCGCAGTAGTGTGTATATCCTTATAGACCCGCTGAACCTTTTGGGTATATATATACGAACTCTGTAGGAGTACGAGTGGGGGATGTGAAGGGGAAAAAGGGAGAGAGAGAGAGAGAGAGAGAGAGAGAGAATAGCCGGGATCGGCGAAGATATTAAATTCCGTTAGCCCAGTTTTCCGACGCTGGTGGTGTCTCGTGACTCGGGAGTTCTTTTAGGCTTCCGAAGCGGTGCGGCCCATCATCTCGATTATTATAAGCGCGCAGATCCCCGGGACCTTCTTGAATGGGGTTTATGTAGTGAAAATACTAGCCTCGGACCGATTCGAAAAATAAAAATCCAAGCGCTACCTTTAAAGGCTTTGACATCTGAATGTGGCCGAGGTGTGTAACGTGGGGTGGGGAAGAGGGAGGGGCGCAGGGGGACAATGCGGCCACGGGACGCCACGCGGGAATATCTCGCTCACGCGGCCTTTTGCTGTCACTCAGTGGGACGCCTTATAATGAAGAGAAGTGCGCTTCGGTTATATATATTGTGTGCGTGCTTTGGCGATTTATTTGTGTGTTTTGCTCTCGTGTAAAAGTGAAAGCGCTCGATGGCATTTTATTGAAAAATTAATTTTTTCGCAGGAAGGTGACGGGCAATTTTCCATCGTAATATATTGCGATCCGATACCCCGCCGTGGAGAAATAGACTGCATTATTTCGATTTGCCAAACTTTTAGTTGGCGCGTATCGAATTTCGGACAGTTCGCAAATACGTATCAATCAATGTGTGTATAATGTACATGTATTGGAGAATCTTTTCTCTTGTCCCTTATTCAAAGTTTAAAAAGACATTTACCATAATCAGGATTTAATACTGGTATGGTTCTAAAAGATTTGCGGATGACTTATAGGTTAAAAGAGAAAACAGAAATTTGAAAGGCAATAATAAATACGTATGATTTATATATAAATGACTATTATCGTTTAGCTTACTTATTTTAATAGGATGCAAAAGTTAAAGGGCGTTAGATTTGCCGATCAATACCTATTATCCGATTAACGGATGATGTATTCGTTTCACTTATGCAAGTTCTATTCCCACATTAAGTCACATTTTATAATTATTTTTGTATAACGGTTTTAAATAATGGCACAGACAATTATACAACCAACAATCATTAAGTAGGTAAATAATTGTTTTTCTTCATAACTTAGTGACGCTTAAAAAAAGTTTTGAGATGACAGTACAGGAATTCATAAGCCAAACTGAAGATTAGTTTTTTTTAACTTTCATTAGCTATTCTTTGACAATTTTGTTTCGAATAGGAAAAGTCCTATGTTAAATATAAGTTTTTTTTTTTCATAAATACATTACAGTTACAGCTCACAAAGTTGAAAAAACTATAGGAGAGTAGGTTTCACTCTTATTTGATCCTTGTTCGAGTTTAGAGACATAAACATTAACCGGTCCAGTTTGGATAAAAGTTCATATATAGGCATTTATCTGCAATAATCGAAAAAAAAGCAAAAAACTTAAGGAATTTTTCTCTTGCATAATACCTCCCTTGTGAGCTAGCGTCCCGAAGCAAATGGAAACCAGATATGCACAATATTCAAGCAAGTCCTCGTCTTCATACACTAATCTGAAAACCGTTACCGCTTCAGATCATCATTCATCCCATTGTTATGCAAGCTTACCGAGCTAATAGCATAAAATTGAGCACTCAAGAAATAATCTCAGTCTCTCCCTCTCCTTCCTCGGCAAGGCCGCGCTGCTGCAGTGCGCCTGCACACTGTTACAAATAGACGTTTCCCAATGACGATCTTTCCTGGAGAGTACAGGCAACCCAAAAGATCCCCGTAGTTAGGGAAAAGCTCCTTGCGTCCCGCGGCGAGTCGCCTATACGCTCGTTCTTTCAACCGCGAAACTCGTTAAATACAAGGGAGGAACAAACCCATGGGGCGCTGTGGCTTTTCCTACGCTGTGTTGGACTAGCAAACAGTCAAAGTTTAAAAATCCCCGATCCTCGTACCCCCTTTCCTTTCTCTATGGGCTAAAGTAAAGCAGCGCTCGGCAACGAGCTATTTTTTTTTCCAGCTCGGTCACACATTTGGATCTCAAGAATTTCCATTTCTTGAACGAAAGAGAGGCAAAGAGAGAGTGAGAGAGAGAGAAGGGGAGCGGTACCTCGACTCGAATGACCTAAGCCTACTACGGTGGATGGTGCTTTTACGAAAGTTTGGTGCGCCATGGGATCTAAAGGTAGTTTGCGCATATACAGATACTTTGGGTCAATACATCTTTGAAAATTGGAAATTCGAAACTTTGAGCTCAAGCTGGAAATTTCTTGGGAAAACATTTGCTCGACTGCGGGAATTTCTTATTTTCGTTAGTTTTTTTTTTGGTAAATTGCTCTAATAGTGATTGGGCGAATTTAGCAAAGGAACATCCGATTTTTACACCTGCTTCTGATGGTTTATGGCTTGTAATTACTTTAACGAGCGTATTGGAGCGCTTATATATATACTATAACGCACAGACCGTTTTTTTTTTCAGCTTCAATCAAGACAATTGGTTAGCTCTAAATTTTCATTGCGTACACCGTTTTTACTCCTCGTCACTAAGAAATAATAATTGTTACAGGCAATTATTGTGTTTAATTGCGCTATTGTAACATTATGCTCTAAAAGTGTTCAAATTGCTGCCCATTGCACAAAGCAGTAAAGAAATACTAACTCCCACTCTATTATGAACGTTAAGTAAGTTTGTTATTTATAACTTTATGCGTAAGTTGAATTTTCGTTTGTGTCATGAGTTATAAGCGGCGATGAAATTCATCTGCGGTCTGAATGCATTCACGTGGCCGATGTCTAAATTATCTAAAATGAAATCTCTGGTAACGAATTAGCTGCATCTAAATGTTGAATTACAGATTTATCCCGCCTCTGCAGTCCTACGCTAGTTGTTACAAGAATAGAATTAGCTTAAAACGATTTCCATTATGATTTACAGTGATAATTGAATACTTTGAAAATAACTTCATAACTACTTCATATTTCATTAAAACGAGGTAAAGAAAAAGAGAATGAATCGAGCAAAAAATTTTATTATTATTGTTGTATTGTTATGTTAGCAGTAATTATACGCCATAATGCATTACTAAACTGAAGGATCAAATATTCTGCGCCGATGATTTTTACTCGTTCATTTTTTCCCCGCATACGAGCTCACTTAACTCCAGTCCAAAAAGAACCATAATCGCAATAAATACCGAACTACAGACACGATTATTCGATGATTGAAACTTCACTTTAAGAGTATAAATTACGTTCCGGGCCCCGAAGAGGCATGCGGGGTATATAGTTAAGTCAGACTTTGTTCATATAATATCCCTCGAGCGAGAGAAATGAATCGATTAAATTTGCGGTCCAGACACGTTCTGCAAAATAGTAACTTACGAAAAATCCCGCGCTCGCGCATAGGTATATACATGTACGCAAAATGAAATGAAGTCCGTGTGCGTGTACAGCAGAGGAACGAAAAAGTGAGTCCGAGCGAGAGAGAGAGAGAGAGAGAGAGAGAGAGAGAGAGAGAGAGTCTTTCATTCTCCTTAGCACGCGTAGCTCACTTATTGAATCTCTTCGTTCCTTTTTCTTTCTCCTTTAAGATCCCGCCCGCACGTATAACTTGGCCGCTTTGATCTGTACGGGTACTACCGCCAGATGGCTGACCAGCGGGCACGCCTGCAAGCGGTAAGAAACATGGTTGTATATAATATATAAGGCTCATTTTCGCAGTAAAGCCCAATCGGAAAATGAGGTAAGGCGCTTATCAGGACCAGCTGGGTAACCCTATATGGAGGTCCTGGCAAGGTGCTTCACCAAACAAGTAAAAGCTGCGTAACGGTGTGGTGCATATGAGGCCTTGATGTACCTGAAATACTATTTTTGAGTTATTGCGTGTTTAATTATTTCAGGGGTTTCCTTTTCAGAAGAACGAGGTTTTCTCCTACTTTGGTATAACCAGGATATCTAGACTATCCATATTCTAGCCACTATTGGGCCTTCAAGTGAAATCCTCAATAGGGTTGGCTACATTTCGTTTTGTAAATCGTAAGGATTTCCTTAATAGGGTCATCCATACTTCCCCCATATTGGGACATGATGCGGAATTTAGTGTTAGAGTTTCCTATGGTTACATATTAATTACGCTGTATTTCAGAACACTGAGAAAAAGGATATCTTGCATTAAATGAAACGTTTATTACATTGTCTAATGTATTATTTACTTATCCTAAATAACATATTCATTAATAGTTAATAGTTTTCGAAAAATTCGTATCGTAACCGATTTTGACAAATGAATAATTCATTAATAGTAAATGAATATTCGATTCGCGATATTCAAATCTACGTTCATTATCATTAAATGAATATCATTTAATACAAGACACCATTTTTCTCAGTGAACAGACCCGAAGTGGTAGTACTTGATAGGGTTTACTATATCAAATCCGCAATAGAGAATGTTATGTTTCACTTTTCGTGGACCAAATAGAGTAATATATATTTCACAAATAACTGCACGTACAAATACTAGAGATTTGATGATAATGAAAAATTGTATATTTTGGTCAAGGTTGCAAGGTTTGGATATTAGTTACACAAACTGTTGAGTATGAAAAATTAACGTGACTAAAGCAGATGTTATTTCTGTGATATTTTCATTTCGGACTATGAGAGGTCAATAGCTATCTGTGACAGATCTTTCCGCCAACACCGCAATCGCCTGCCGATCGAATCATTATTTTTGCGCGTAAATATCGCGATATAGTACCTACATTAGCAAATCTAAGAAGCCATCTGCTTAAATGCACTTGCTTTATACTCTACATTTGAGAGTGAATGGGTGAAGAGAGAGAGAGAGAGAGAGAGAGAGAGAGAGAGAGAGAGAGAGAGAGAGGGGGGGGAGAGAGAACCGGACGGTAATTACACGTTTCGCGCTGTATTTTTGAAGTGCACGATTGTGTTGCACGTATCTGTTGCTACATTATGCATTGGTTTTGTGTTGGTAAGAACGAAGCATTTCATGTCAATATTTGAAATTTACTGTATTTCCTAAATTGGCTACGCTCCATTTGAGACGAGATCTAAGTTTAGCAGTGTGAAGATAATTCTTGATAAAGTTTTAAATATTGGCAGAAAATGTATTCTCTAAGACTCAAGCTATAATAATGATATTCTGATAATAAAAATAATGATACTCTGCCGCTATTATTGTTACAACTACATTTTAATCTCAATTCAGATATATATTTAATACTGTAAACTACTTGGTTTGATAACTTATGTACACAGTAAGAGGTCGAAATAATGATTAATAAAATTATAAAGGAAATGTACCTTGCTCTCGTATTGTAATTTTCGTGACTTAATAGCTAAAGAATTATAAAATATAAAAAAAAGTCTCTCGGCAGCATGCACTTATATAAGGCAGCCGCTTTTTTCTTCCTCTTCCCTTTTGTCTCCTTTCAACCGATTCGTCTTTTATTTCGTATACGTGCGTTTTCTTGCCTTTATTCCATAGTCCAGCGCCGTTTATCTCTCTATTTCTCTTTTTATCCTTCGCGGTTGTTCCTTTTGCCTTTTTGTTTACTCATATACTTTATAAGCCTCCCTTTTTCAGATCTACATCCTCTGTGCTGGCCTGCACATAATAAAACCACGCCGCTTCGGGCTGCTTTACACGCAGTTTACATAAATGATTCCAATAAATGATTATAAAATATGGAAGGTAAGTATTTATTTGATCGTAATAGTAAATGGTTGTCGCTTGGAATCTTTTCATGCCAAACATTGTGTGAGAGGGATTTTTGAAAGAAATATAAGCGGAAAAAGCTCCATTTTACTTTGCTAATTAACTTCTGAGTATTACTTTACTTTAGCATGCTTATTTGTTCGAGGAAAAGCTGCTTACAGAAGGTATAAATTATTTGTGCATGAATTTGTGATGTAAAATAGCAGAGATGATTCAGAATGTTGAGAAAATCTTTTTATGCGGAAACTCATTTAAGTAGAGGACTTGGCATTCACGAAGAAAAATGAACCATTTCATATTCGGTTTTGTTAAATCTCCAACGATTATTTTCTTTATTACTCTTATCAGTATCAGGATTAATCATCGGTTAAGTTGTTTTAATGTACTTTGGTTCTAAAATAGTCTGCATATGGATAGTAAAATGTGTGAAATAGCATATTATTTCAACGAAGGCCCAACGGGCATGTAAAAATATTATTTTGGAATAATCCAAAATAGCTATTTCATATTGCTTTAACACGTAATAAGTTTGTATGGCTCTGTCTGTTACTTTTACACAGACCCCCTCCACCCCCCCCCCCC
>UELV01094450.1:0-16374 GCA_900490015.1 Megastigmus stigmatizans | reverse complement strand
GGGGGGGGGGGGGGGGGGGGGAGATACAAGTCGAAAAAAGCTCTCAAATTTAAATCCACCGAATGGCCGGCATTATATTATTGTATGTTAATTGCACTTTACACGTACGAGAAGAATATAGAAGGCAGGAAGGTAGACTTGAACAAATGCAACCGAGAGCTGCGACGCATGTCCACGGGTGCATACGCACGAAGCCCAAGAGAGAAAGCCCTGCATGCTGCGCGGAGCAGAAAAAGAAGACCAAGAGGAGAGAGATCGAGGGGGGACGAGGTGGGAGAAGGGAGAGGAGAAGGAAAAGGAGGAGGAGCAGTGCTGGAACACCTGTCTGAATCTCGAGTAACGAGAGCTGAAGAGAGCGCAGCCGGCGCTCGACGCTGCGCAACCCCACGAATTCACACTCTCTCTCTCTCTCTCTCTCTCTCTCTCTCTCTCTCTCTCTCTCTTTCTCAGCTCGAAAGAAAGAGAAAGAGAAAGAGAGAGAGAGAAGCCCCATAGCTGCGTCAATTTAAACGACACTGGACTGCCGTGTCCTTTGTGGGACAGAAACACCAGCGGGCGGTGATTTTTCTTGCGACATTTTTCAGAGGCTTCATTTTCTTCTGATTATATAGCTGAAATCTCTTAATACGGATGGCAGAAGAGTCGCCTGAGCTCGCTCGCGGGAATACCGTTTTTAATTGAGTTGGTGATCGGTCGTGTAGAGTTTCCGGGAAATCTTACGAAAACCTTATTATTTAACTAAAAATATACTTGCTTTAGTTACAATGATTAAATAAGGATAATTAATTTAAGGTCTTAACGATTAAATGGTTAAAACACTGCCGTTGTAGCAGCATTGATTATCGATAATTTAAAAGGAATTAAATCGACATATAAAAGAAAAAAACTGATCGCCTCTATATCCGAACAGGGATCATCAGACCAGCAAAAAAAAAATTGCTACACGTGCAACCTTCCATAATTCGTTTATAATAGAATGTATCCAGTCCGAAGTGTTCGATCCCCTGTTTATACGCGAGCCCATGCACCTTTAACGAAATCGGTGAATCGCAGATAAAAGATCGAACATATTGCAACGGTTTAAAGGGCGACAGCTTCCACCTATACAATATACACACTGTGGCGCACTTGGCGAGTGTTGGGTCTCGTACGCACACGTTTACACACACACACATAGAGTCTCGCGCGGCCCTTCGCACAAAACGAGCTGCTCTCCGGGAACGCGCACAACCGGTTTCTAGATCGACGCAGACCAACAGCAGTGGCAGCGGCAACAGCAGCAGCAGCAGCAGCAGCTCGCTTGCGCAAGGATAAATAAATAAGCTTTCCCTTGGCTCTCGATCTCTGTTGCGTATATATATGCGTGTACGTTTCTTTGTCGAGGCTGGCAAAAGCGGAATCGAGCAGCGGACCGTCAGCTCACGCTTATACTCGCACACACACACCCAAGCGCGTAAACACGTGTATATATAGATCGCACACACAGGTTCGCATGTAACGTATTGTGCATATAAAGAAGTATCGGGGAAAAAGTCATATCCTTCGGTGGACGCGAGCGTTTGCCCCCACGTGTGTGTACCGTGTGAGAATTCGCTCGCGGCGAAAGAGAATATAGCGCAGTGGTTATATAGAGAAAAAATACCGGCTATACAGGCGGTGGATGGGCGAGAAAGAGGTACAACAATTAATTCGCGTTGTAAAACCGCGCGGGCGTTTGATTGGTGACTCGTATACGCTAGCCGTGAGAGGCCATCTATACTGTGTACGTGGTGAGTAAAGGGTTAGGACGAGAGAGGATAGGGGAAAAAAAGCACGCGCCACCACGGGATGCATCACCAAAAATGATATAACAATGGAAGGGGAGGAGGAGGAGGAGTGGGGGAGTCACACACCGGCACACGCACCGTGAAATATGTATCGGATATGTGTATCGCGTCGACAGGACTCACGGTCTGGCTGGGACCGAGGTAGAGAGAGAGATAGAGAGAGAGAGATCGCGTCTCTGGCTATTGTTATTGTTGTTGTTTTCGCGGACTGTTTGCGGGGGCTCGAAATGATCGGGTTGCGCGAGCCGCGCGCGTATTTTTTTTTGTTCTGCGGTCGTATCGCCTGTGTATTTATACCGTGTATAACAGTTTAAGTAGAAATACGGCGCGAGATGTGCAGGACGCGCTCTCCTCGCCGTGCAAAAACCATCTTTGTGGCGGTGACTCGAGTGCGTGTTGCGCGGTACGCGAACCAAATGTTACGCAGTCACTGTTCAAGTAAGGACCAGTTATTTTGTATGTGAGTTACACCGATACTGTATCGCAAGGCAAATAAGTTTTACGCCCGAACGTTGCAATTGTTATTTAAATCAACATAAATGATGACATTGAAATAGTTATTATAAAATAATTTACACTGATACAGTTTATTACTTTGAGACCCGAAAAAAGATGTACAAAATATTTTTTACAGACAGTAATATTTTTCCTCGTGTACTTTTTGTAATTTTTATGTTAGGTCGTAAGGTTAAATTTTAATTTGCATGCTAAAAATTGTAAAAAAAATCCGGTGATAAAATTACCCTAGCATTAACGAAATTAATTTGACAGTTACAAAATAATTAAATATTTTACAATAATACAAATGAAAGAAAACAGCGTCTATACTTATTATGCAACGTAATACAATTCTACTTTTTAAAATGATATCATTCTGCCACTTACATTTTTAGAGACGTGGAACTCGAACAAGAAACACAATTAGATTCCATGGATGTATATGTTAATGGAGCATATTACATTTGCTTGTTAATATTATGAAAATGAAAAATATAATTAATTTATGTACTACATTATTTTGTATGTATATTTTATAATTTATTGTATTAATTTGATTTAATTAAAATAGATATGTTATAATAATTTCAATCATCCATAATATTTAAAATTTCCGACATAATGCGAATCAGTATAAAATTACTATATTTTATTTTAAAATTTTTCAAAACCTTTAATTTTTTCACAAGTAAATTAATAATTATAAATATAATATTAGCATAATAATCTAACTTTACCGTGATGAATCTTTCTCTTTAAAATTAAAATAAACCTATTATATTCGTTTTTATTACAATATGTTTGGGCTTAAAAGATTTAAATAATTATCGAAGTTTATTGAATTATTTGAACAATAATAATTGAATGTATGCTACTTCAGCTTTCATTAATTGCTTCGTACAAATTTATATTTCGGGAAACCAATTACAATAATGTCGGAAGATTGTACAATAAATGTTTTGATATACATTTCCCCGCTTAATAATAACAATGAACAATAATTGCTTACATTTAAATTATGATTGTATTTATTTATCCATACAGAGTAAATTTCTTTAAAAATGACCTGAATAATGAACTTTTGTAATTTATTGTATAAATACAGTTTAATATCTGAAGTATTTATATATTTTAATTACGGTAACAATGTTTAACGGTATAAATATTAAAAAAAAAAATTATAAGGAATTATTTTAAATATTAATTGAACATTTCGGTAACAGAAGAGAACAAAGAAAACATATTTTCATTATTTTAAAAGGTTAAGTGCACATATTACAGTTATTACACGTATTATAATTAATTGTACATCTCTTGGAATGCGTTATGAAGACATTGGATAAGATAAGCTTCTAGTACCTAAAACACGTTAGACTTGCCTTAAAAAAAAGTAAGTACGTATTTAATTCAATGCAAAGCTTTTTTATGTATGCAAAGTTCTTTACGTCGCAGTAGTTATAAAAATCACTTTCTTATTCATTGTGTAGTTTCCTTACGGACAAGTTCACTAAACTCCCCGACCAGTACGTATTGTGTCATACGAATCGCGTGCCTAATAATCTTCTAAGGTCAACCAATCAGGCGGTCATCATCATTGTAATGCCTAGTAACAAAAGCGAGAAATAGAGAGAGAGAGAGAGAAAAAGCCACGAGACATTTTCGTGGGAAAAGTAAAGTTTTTCTACGAAACCGAATTAGAGAGTTATGCAAAAATGTCATTGGACTAAAATGCGGGTGACGCAGGTAGCAGCAGCAATAGCTACACACGCACGCACGCACATATTCCTTCTTCCTCTTTTAACAACGTTTCTTTGTCTTCGGGTAGCAATGATTTTTTTTTCTCCTTTCCTTCTTGCTCCTCCTCCGCCTCCTTCGCCTCTTCTGCGCGGCACTCCACCCCCTCGTCGACAATGCTTGTGGGGAAGCTACGACGCCGCCGACGACTCGCACCACTAAAAATGCTTTTAGGCCGATTAGTCTGGATGCACGAGTTTTTCGCGAAATTGTTGCAGTTCCAAAGGCTTTTCTCGGTAGAGGTTTTGTCACATCAACCACAAGGATGAAGTTTTTCTCTTTTCCCCTCTTCTTCTTCTTCATCTTTTTTTTTTTTTTCAAGGATAGCAAATTGAATGTTTTATCTCGGCCCAAAGGCTTTCCAGATATGCCCGCTAATAAAATGTCTGATGGGAGCAAGTATAGAAACGACTGGTGTTTCCGCGAGTATGGTGAATGACGATGATGAAAAAGAAAAAGTTTTGCTGCGCGCGTATACTAAAAAGGAGGATGTCCAAGTCTCATGTAATTCCCCCTTAGAGAAAATTTACGAAATGTATACTATTGTAGAGACACATTTAAAAAAATCATCTTTTTAATTGAATGGAAAGTTGTAAAAATTTTATTTGATAATTTTTCCTTATTTTATTCAAAAAGTATTTGAAACTAAACTTGAAATAACAATATTTGCACGTATACAGTGTGACTTGACCAATATTGAGTTTTTCTTATTCAAAGTAACGACACACTTTAACGGTTATTTCCAATTCACCTGTATTATCAATAACAGTTCTGGCATTGTTGTCAGCTAGTAACGCATCGTGCGAAATAACCGTAAAAAGCGTTACCTCGCTAGGGTTAAAAAAAAAAAAAACCAGAGGCCTACGGCTCGCTCATTTTTCATTCATCCAGCACCATTCGTAAATCTATAATTTCACATCATTCATGTTGGATTAAAACGCGCGCGCAAATAAAGCTGGTTGTGCATCGTAAATTGACAGGTGAAAAAGCAAGGTACGATGGCCCAGAAATTTTCGCGCGGCTTTTCCACCCGTCGGGTATCGAGCCAAAAAAAATACAACCGGTTATGGCCGTGCAAACGAGATTTTGATTGAATCATTGATCGATGTCTATTATATAAACGTGTGACACAGTTGCGTGGGTGTTCATGTACATCGAGGGATATATATAGGCAGATCGGGAGATAATAATGAAAGAAAAAAGTAACTTTGCAATGGATCGCATCGATAGATTTCCTAATGGTGCTGTTTTCTCTTTATATAAATTATTATATAACTGTTGCGCTGTTGCGGATTAAAGTATTTTACGTGATTGCAATAGAAATACAAATGAAATTAGAATGCATGTTTGAATGTAGAAGAAATTAAAGAAAAAAAAAATAGATTAATGAGATTCGATAATAAGAATAAAATTGTACGCAAATCGATATTTTTCTTCATTTCATTTGACGACTTGAACAACCCTTTCTTATTTATATTTTTTTTTAAGATTTTCGTATCAATATAGATTATAACAAATGGTAATAAATTTAATTCTAAACTTTTGCCTAGAAAGAATTCGAAGAATAAGATCCTATTTTGATATTTTTCTTCTTGAATGAATTCGTTACAATTAGTTTCCGCAACCTCACCAAAGCGCTAACTTCATTTCTGCGGGTAAGCAGCAGAAAAACATCTCGCACGATTCCCGCGGCTAGAAATCCAATGGGCTAAAAATCACGACTCGTTACATGTGGGTAACGGGAGCAGTAACAGCCGCGCCAAGGAGATGATAATTAAAAGTGCTCTTTGCCGCATCGCGAGGTAAGAAAGTTCTCGCCTGAGAGCGCGAACAATGCCATAGAAAGAGCAAGAAAAGAGAGAGAGAGGCTTTAACAATAACCACAATCATTCGTATCGGTCAAAGTGCCCTTGCGCTTACCTCCATCACGTACGTCGCGCGCGCGGGAGTGAGGAGGACAATCTGCTAATGCAAGCCACGTCCTGGCGTGAAGGAGGCCTGGTCTGCTCTTTGCGCTGTTGCTGCTGCTGCGGTGTGAAATAGAAAAAAAAAAGAAATAACAAAAAATAGAACAACAAGTACCCCATATTTGTCACCGTCCAATTCTCATGAAAGAGTCGTGGATCAACGTGTCGTCGAGGACGATGACGTTAATGTCCTTGTTTTCTCTCTCCCTCTCTCTCTCTTTCTCTCTCTCGCGCGCTTTCAACTGAAGGAGCTGCGGGTCGACGGGATGACGCGCGCGACTACCGAGGCTTTCCCGTTTTCCCAGAGCGCGCAAAAGTGGAAGAGAGAGCAGAACTCTTCCGCAGCCCTGCGATATTCTCCCCAGCTGCGCGGCCTCGCGTTGAATCGAGCTATATGTATACACGGGAGACGAGACAAATGCTACGCATTAAGCGCGAATTTTCGCATCTTGTTTATCTTTCTCGCTCTCTCTCTCTCTCTCTCTCTCGTATGCGCGCTTTGTTCCCTCTCCCTCTCTGTCTCTCTCTCTCTCTCTCTCTCTCTCTCTCTCTCTCTCTCTCTGTGCTGCAGGGATACTGGCGTGGGGTCAAAGTGCTTTGGGAGTTCAATGCTCGAATTCGGTATTATAAGTTATGCGTATTGGGGTTTTAAAATGTATTACCTACTGTTATTTGTATTGTGTATGATATAAATAAACTTTGAATATTTATTTATATCCTGTGTAATTATTCAAGTTGCAAGAAAATGTTATTATTGGACCTGTAGAATATATAAAGATCGTATGATTCATTCATTGTACATATCAATATTATTTACCTTCTCTTTCATATTTGCAGTAGGATTACATCTACTCTACGCAAAGATCTCATTTACAATGTTAACCTGACAGAAATGTAGCAGACCGACATAAATAAAAAAAGTAAAGAATAGGTTTATCAAACTTTGTCCTGAACGCAACCTATAGCGGGCAGCGAAAATGATCTACTCCCTTTGAAAAACTCCGTGTCCATGACGCATTATCCCCTTATTGTCTCGTGGACACTCCTTTCCAGCCTCCCTATACATTTTATCTATATCCACGCTGCGGAATTTACCCTCCCTGCGTGATTTTCTATCCTTTCCCTAAGCGCTTCTTGTTGGAAACTTTTGATGGATCTGTTTTTATCCTCTCCCTATCCCTCTTCCTTTCTTTCCTTCCTTCCTGTTCGCGAGATTGATACTTCGTAGAGTAATGTTGTAAATTATTCCTCATTTTTTATCATTTCTGCAATTCCTTCCTCATCGAATGCTGCTGAGAAAAACTTTTCATTCATATTATTTCTTGATATGTCTTAACAGGAATGAACCAATTTGACGTATTTAACCATAATGTAGATTGCACCTATCTTCCAGTTTCATGTATATACATGTTTCACATAAGTAATTTTGTATTTCCCGTCTAAGAAATTAAAACATCTAATGACCTAAATTTCCACTGCACTTATACTTTATATAATATGTATACTTATACTCTACCAATGTGCTAATTGTTTCAATCGCAACATCATCGTTTCAATTGTTTATTACATTTTTATTATTGACATTTTAATTATTTCTGTAAAGCGAAAGTACCGTACATTATAAACACTGAAATTGCGGCCATTATTATTACAATTATTGTACAACCTGAGGACACCTACCGCGATATATAAACAATAAGAATCCATTCAAAGTTAAAAAACAAAAATTCTGTTTCACTTGGGAAGCCAAGAAAAAACTTAACCACCTTTCAAGATACATCCGAGATAAAAATCAGCGCAATAAATTTCAAAAGTTTTCAGTCTAACAAGATCACAAGCACATCGATATGTATACGCGATATAAAAAAGAAATCCAGTTTCCCTCCCTAATTCCCAAGATGAAACGAGTATTGCCTATCTCTCTCTCTGGCTCTCACTCTCCCTCAGTCCTTTTCCCTCTTCTTCTCATTCTCACAGCCTTTTCCCTCGCGAGCGCGCGCGCACGCTTTCTCAGACACGAGCCTCACGGCAGCGGCCGCACGCCGGTGATAAATGATCGGCGCGAATCAGCGCTTACCGCGGGGGGGGCTTCTCTCCACTTCTCTTTCCCTCTCTCTCTTACTCTTACTCTCTCTCTCCCTCTTTCCCCTCCTTACACGCGTACAAGTGGCAGCGATCGTCGAGGACGCCATATTAGGTCGGCAGAAGAGCTTCTTCATTCGCGCTTACACACATTATTACGCGCGCATCGGCAGCCGCGGCGCACTCTTTTATCGTATATCGATTCCCTTATAGCCGCGTGCCGTCTACTCGTTTTCTCTCTCTCTCTCTCTCTCTCTCTCTCTCTTTCTCTTGCTCCTGATGGACGGAGAGAGAAAGAGAGAGAGGGAGAGAAATAATACGGATGGGAGAATGAGATGGAACGCCACTTTAGTCCTTATTAATTCCCCTTTCTGAATCGCGCCGCTGGAATTCACCGCGCTCGGGGGCTAATTTCTTCGAGTCTGTTTCCATGAGCTTTCCTTCTACGCTATCTGGCGCGCGGTGTCCTCTTCTTTTCCTTTATCTGTGGCCGCGCGCGAGAGCTGGAAATATATTTTATCCCCGAGATGTGTCACTGGATGAAACGCGTTTGGAATCGTGAAAAAGCGATGAGATTAAGGGCAGAGCCTGGAAAAGCTGTTGCGGGATTTAGCTCTTTTTTAACGCAGTTTGCGAACTTGCGAGGGAAGAGAGAAAAGAGAGAGAGAGAAAGAGACAGAGAGGGAGAGAGAGAGGAATTTAAATAATTTCGCGATGAGTCGAGTTGGCCAGATTGTAGTCGAAACTGGTGCGCTAACTGGCGAATTTCGCTGCTAATGTGGAAAATGTATTAACCCGATTCACTTGGGATGTAGAATATTTCATTATTTATTATTTTACAAAAATGTAATTTATGCGTTAATGGAATGAAATAATATTTTATAAACACTTTTACATTGTAATTTATTAATGTAATGCATGATGGTATGAATGATAGTCGTTTTGTTTAAATAAAAAATTAGACTTAAGTCAATTAGTTAATACTAACGAAACATTATGCTTGAAATATTTGCAAAATGAAATTAATGAATTGAAGTTACAATCCAGGTAAAATTTCAACGAATTAGCCAAGAATTGAATTCCAAAATTAATCAACAATTGGTCCGAGATGATTCAAAATAAGTTCAAACAAACCACTTACTACCCACGGCTATCAATAACCTTATACAATTAATTTTTCCATTTCACCCTACACGTTGATTGGTAGGATTACTTAAGTAAGATTTATTGGTTCGAGAGGAAAAAAAATTCTTCATCGTAATGATTTAACACCTCCAAGTTTAACTTATATCCGAAGCATCAATGTTGCTCGATGCGGATCACAGCAATTACTTATTCAGCGGAATATACTATCAAGATCAAATCATGTCTGCAACCATGCAAAAATCAAGTCTGCGCGTAGGCGTAAAGGCTGGAGTAACATAAATATATGCAGCCTTTTCTCCTATTACTTTTATAAATATACACGGTATATTGAAAGATTACAAAAGATATGTGTGACAAAACTGGAAGATACTCGTGGATTTCTATCGGGTGGAAATTAAACCTCTCAATAATTGTTACTGCCGTAACAAAAAATGTTTTATTATATATAGCTTATTTAATTTAACCCCATTAATTAATCAGAGGGAATGGAGTTTATCGTTTGTCTAACGTCGATGCTGATCCCCTGTGAAAGCCCATCTGACTCGTGCACCTTCAGATTTCGCAAAATAATTGTATATTAAAAACCAATGTAGAGAAAGCCCAATACTATACATAATCGTTAGTCATGACATAGCTTTTATATACGCCAATGTGCATAAGTGCTTTTGCTTTGATGTACAGTCAATGTAACATCCGAATGTAATATAGTCTACAAGCTTACACTGACAATTGTGAGCAAAATAGATGCATTATGCAGCAGAATTTATTTGCAGTACTATATAAAATCTGCATATAGCAGCTGCAACTATAGGTTTTTCGTCCCAAAATATGCTTTTCTAATCAATAGAATATAATTTATCATTCATTTGAGTGTGAATCATTCAAGTAAACCTGTAGGCTTTTTTATATCCAAGCTACAAAAGATAATTTTGGCTCGACCTACTTTTTTCTCTTTCTATTTTTCTCCTTAAAAGAGAATAGTGTTACGATACGCGTCATTGTTTGCGCACTATTAATCCACGAATTGTCGAACTGTTTTCCGGTAAACTGTGCCCGAAACTCTGGACTCGTACCGATTTCCGCAGAAAATTTCGAAACTCGTGATCCACCCCCCGGATCTTTTCCGCGCGCGTCCACATCCTATGATTCCGACTCGGGTTTAAGCGGCTACATCCTCGTGAGCCGATTATACAATGCATAAAAGGGCTAATACCGAGCCCCGCATTTTTACGGCCAAAGGCGATTATACTCGTCCCTTTATCCTCTCCCTCGCCTCTTCCCCATTGCAACCCCTCTCTCTCTCTCTTTCCGTAGTAGGACCGTATATCTTTTCATCGACGCGCCTGGCCACGCCGCGAATATAAAAGTTATGCACATAAAATTCATCATTGCCTTTCGTCACACCACGCTCTTCTCCATATACACTCTTCTCTCTTTCTCTTATATATTATACATACGTACACACGGTGTACCGTCCGCTCTCGGCGGCCAGTGATAAATATTCTAGCGCGAGCCGCTGCCGCTGCTGCTGCACTTCTCTATTTTTTTTCTCTCTCTCTGCCGCATGGCCGGCGAAAAAAAAAGCACCTGCAGCGGGGAAAAAAGCCTCGTGCGGGAATTATTTCGCCCATGCACAAACATGGGCTGTGCAGCGCGCACGACTCCGCGTCTCCAGCTCGATCGTGTCTCCGCGATTAATCAAGCATAATTGAATTTTCTTAGGTGGTGGAAGTAGTGCGTGCATCGCTTGCGCGGGCGCTTATCGCTTTCTACACCGTATATATATATATATATATATATATAGGTATAAGGGAGGCATATCGCGCGGTGTATAGATCAATTACCGACTGTTTCCGGGAGGGGGGAGGGGGATGGGGCGCGTGCCGGTGTTTTCACGGGCCACCCCTTCTTCTCTCTCGGAAGTCGGTGTGCGTGTGTGTGTGTCCTCGTCATCTACGGGCGCGCGGCATTGTGCCGAGTCACGAATAAAAAGCGCCCCGACCGAGGCGAGGAAAAACCTCTATAGATTCGCGATAAAAGGAGTCTTTTCTATCTGCGCTCCTCCTGCACCCACACTGGCCCACCTCGCTTTTTCTCTTCCATCCCCAACCCCCTCTCTCTCTCTCTCTCTCTCTCTCTCTCTCTCTTTCTAGCGCGGCTTCAAAGACGGACCTTTTATGTAAGCGCACACTGTGTTCTCCTCGCCGCCGTCGCGTTATATCGCATCGTCCGGCCTCTCGCTCTTTCTATTGGGTTAGGATTTTAATATTCATAAGGACCTGAGAGCCGCGTGTGGCCATCTACTCACTCTCTCTCTCTCTTCTTCTTCTTCTCTCTTTCTCTCTCTTCTTTTCTCTACCAGCGTCTATGCATGTATACGTATACGGGCAGCCGGGAAAATTCGCTGTGTCGACGGTGATTACATATTGAACTGCGCATTTTTGTATGGGCCCTTTATCTCCTTCTCCTTGGCTTTATCGCTTTTTTCTTGCGCTCCGTATTCCGCCTCCTTTTTCATTTCTTTCATTATGGTACAGATGACGCACAAAAGTGATGTTATCGAGCTCACGTAGGGAATGTGGAGCGTAAAATCTGTGGCTGATGGTTCTTTCTCCTTCCTTTTTCTTCGATCAGCTGCTTCTCATAGCGGGTGATCTCCTTCCAATATCACGACATGTATACAATCGCGTTGACCAAGTTTTTACAACGTGATGACAGTTTCAATGCATTAATTTGAAGATCGATAGTAGCGACGAAAACGAGTAATTGGCGCGACATGTATAAATTATGCCGTCGTACTTCATCTCCAAGACTTTTCGTAAGAATTATCAGTGTTTATAATCGATATGGTGCGAGAATATTATATTTTTTTTTTATTTTTTATAGACATTCATGCACGAATAAAAACGTATCCAATTATATGATTAATTTGTTGAGGGAGTTTTTGAATTTCTTGCTTTCGTCATTCATAGACGATAAAAAAGTGAATTTTATGACTGAGAATCATAAAAAGTAATATATTCGACGCAAATGAAAAAGTAAACGTTTACAATGTATATATTGTTATAAAGTTATTTGGCGAGGTCGTAAATCTGTCGTTGATGATCGGATGTTCATTTTATGGAAAATTAATTCGACATAAACATTTTGACGCAATAAATATGCGTGACGATCGTCAGCCGATAAAGCAATAAAATATCTTTTTACGAATAAATAAAAATCAGAACTATAAAAAATTAACCAGACTCTATGAGTTTTAACGATAATTCGAATAGCATATACCTAGCGATCAAATATCTTTGTTTAATTGAAGAAAAGCGATGCAGTTTTATTGGACCAGCTTTTGTCGCCAAAAAAAAAATGCTAACGAAGCCTCGTGCAGATCGACATAAATTCCCAATGAAACGCAATGAATGAAAGACTCACCACACCAGCGCCGTTCGCAAAAAAAGTTTCCTGAAGCTGCGTACTCGCGATGCTTTTTTACAAGCTAAGTACTTTAAAAATCTCTCTCTCAATAGAAACGGTAAAACATGTGACAGCTGACTGTCAATCAATCGTCACAGCGAGTCCAACTATTGTCTCGAGCTTTTGTATTATGCCAGTTATAACGAGTTCCGCGAAATTCATTTGTTTTTTCTACAAAAAAATCAAAGGAAAACTATATATAATTATAAACTCGTTCAATCTTTCAATAATTTCTGCTCTACGATGTTCATAGTGTGATTAATTAATTCTATGATTAAATTAATTTTCCAACTAGAATTGATTAAAATTAGCATTAAAATTTAATATTATACGGCGAATATATATGTTAATAAATTATATAAAATTAAACAATGAATATCAATGGTTGCTTTCAAAAGAAAGTAAGTGAAACATTGGTATGTTAGAGGAAAAGAAAATGTCATTTAAAAGCTTAGATATGGTCAGCCGAGAAATATATGAAGAATAATTAATACAACTAAATGTTTTTCCATCGTTATATAAAAAGAATATTTTATTCAAAGAACCTTTTCATGCTTTACTAATATACAGTATACTAAATATTCAAGTGCCGCAAAACATGTTTTTGGAAATCGAGATTTTGAACTCGGGTGTATTTATTAAAGCAGAATCGGCTATAAGTGAAATATAATTTTGTAGATAATATTAATAATTAATTTTAGCCATTTAGCTCATTCATTTTCAGTAAAACTCAATACATGCAAAATTTCAAAAGCAGTTACGCAAAATGGACGAATATTAATTAATGAAGAGTTAAATATAATATATGTAAATTCCATGAATATTACATAAAACTGCATCAAATCATTTATTTATACGAAAATAATTACGAATCTGGTAAAATTAAAGGAATTGGAATTGATTCGTTTCGTTGTTAACATATAAATTTTCTAAAGTATGTTAATTTTTTGCAAATTAATGGAAAAATACGTTTAACATGTTCGCTCAAAAAAAAAAAAAAAAAAAAGAAGAGGTAAGTAAAAGAACAGGGACGCAAATCATGAGGCATTGATCGCCAGGAGTGGATAAACAAGGAAGAATTTTTATGCCCTGATCGTACGGATTTCGCAGGGTAATCAGGGGCAAACGCCCGCGATATCATCGCAAGGGGAGGTCTCAATAAAAGCCTTAAGTTTCACGGCGCAGCATCGGGATAAAGACATGATCTGAAGGTAAGAGAAAGAGAGAAGGAGAGAGAGAGAGAGAGAGAGAGAGAGAAAAGGGTCAGCGGGGGCCGATGCTGGGTTGCCTCCGAGCCGTTTTGACGTGCGCTTAATCTTCGGCGCGTATATACGTCCCGCCTACGTCACTGATCGCGGGCGCGCGAGCCCTCAGCTTTATATATGCGAGTGCGCCCCGATTCGAGCGAAAGAGACAGAGGAAGAGAGAGGATGCTCGAGGAGCTTTAGTGGCGAGGAAAGAGAGAGATAGAGAGAAAGAGAGAGAGGGAGGGAGATAGAGGGAAATAGAGATAGAGAGAGATAGCGAGAGGACAAAGTCTGTGAGCCCCAAAAGTCTCCGACTCTCTTAAGTGTAGATTTCCGAATTTCAATTACAAAGTGTATTTCAGGCTCTTTGTGACCGTTGACCAGCCATGCACTATCTGACAATTTTTAATTTTGCCACCGCCGCCCATCTTCTCCGTTTCTTCCATTTTAAGACTTTATAGTAGCACAGCATAATACACTAGCTTGTACAAATAATCTCGAATATTGCTATCTTTACCACATGAACTTACGACTGCTAATACCGTTTAAGGCTCAAGATTTCAATAATCATGTAGTAAAACGTAGGAGTAAAAAAACAGATAACTTTTGACACTAATACTATTCTTGTTGCACTTATAGATTCTTGAAAGTTTAAGACGAGACATATTTTACACGACGATAAAGAGCTATGCTGATCATCACGAGCAGCCGCACATTTTTAAAGCGATGAAATCCTGACATTCTTAATGTCCGAAAAATATGGCATCGAGTTTCATTTATGCGCCTTCCGGTAATTAAGATCTACTCCTCCCTCGGGCGAAAACTTATTTCTCCTCTCCTGCACGAGGTCTTTCTGCAATGAGGAGAGGCACATTTAATTGTGCATAAATATTTATGATCACGCCAAGTCTTGAACACATATATACACACATAGTACGAGGTATAATTAGAAAAATGTTCACGTCAAATCGGATTGCGAGGATCGCGCGCACGGAATGATACAAGTATATCTCATGGCAAATACACGTCATTACATCCGTTCCATTTCGTCTGTCATCATGTCTGTCCTTTCGTACTTAAATTAAGTGATAATTATGATACGAATGAGCTGATAATTTTCGTCGGATTTACAATTGCATTCATTTTCATGATTTCATTACAGTTTAAGTGCACTCGCTTATTTTTAAACATTGCTATGAGAACGGAATCATTCAGCATAATGATAATGCCAATATTCTTTGATATTCGTATATATTTATTGCAGCTTAAAGTATATACTTGATTAAATAGACCCTAAATCTCGAGGCAATGCAGTCAGTTCAAGGAAAGTATAAGAAAAATTATGCTCTGCTCCAAACCTTCATAATGCTGCAGTAATCGAAATTGCTATAGCGACTCGAATAAAAAGAAATATTAAAGGTTATTTTTATTTCTAGGTACAGAAAGCAATCTTTAAAATTTTAGCAAAATCGATTTCCCGGATGACACGAATTCCCCTTGATATAGTTTAAATAGAACTTTGCATGTCTCATATATTACTAGAATTTTTATACACTTCAATGCTGCACTTGTTTAAACTAAATATATTTTAAAATCAATACAAAATATAAGAATAATAAAAAAATATAAGATGAAAGTTAAAAATGTAATAAGTTAAACCATTAACGGGAACGAAGCTTCGGTGAAATCCACAGATTAAATTTTTGATTGACATAAATACATTCAGACCAAAGCTAATGACATCTAGACCGGCGTAATAGTATTATATAGACAATTGAATAATTGTTTTAAGGCTATATATAAGGTAATTGTATTACGCATTTCAATATGTCAATATGTACTTACAAATTCCAAATTAGATAGGTAGTCGCATGTTTGAGATAAAACAATTATAAATTTTTTTTCTGAGACAAAATAAATGTCGTTCAATCATAGGTTCATTAAACGGAGTTTTTCTAAACTTGATTGAAAACCATTTGAAGCAGTGGCTCGAGAAGCTATCTTACCGGTAATTAATTGAAAAATTTCATTGATTTTCTAGTTTGCCTATGAATATAAAACGGTCTTCTACGCACGCCCCGAACGTTTTAATTAACCCGCGAAAGCTCAAAAGTGCAATTTTCAAATAATTTATCGAACTCGATTAAAAAAGCGCAACCGGCAGTTATATTTTTATTCGTATTCGTTTATAGTTGTATTCGCAGGGATACCTTTTATTCGTTTGTTGCCTCCCATGCACTTTCTCTATCCTATATAATTGCAGCTAAACGAACTTAGAAGAGAGAGAGAGAGAGAGAGAGAGAGAGAGAGAGAGAGAGAGAGAGAGAGAGAGAGAGAGAGAGAGAG
>UELV01094446.1:6696-18499 GCA_900490015.1 Megastigmus stigmatizans | reverse complement strand
ACAAAAAATCAGTATCACCATTCGAAAGAACAGCTCAAAATGCGTCGGATATGATCTTTTTCAAATTTTTTCAAACCTTTTTTTTAGTTGAAAAAAAGCCTTGAAAAAGTTGTTGAAAATTCGGGGTCTTGGTCGTTAATGGGTAAAGTGTACGGCTTTGTTACAGTTTTTTCTTTTTTTTCCGAAATGCTTCGAGTGATCGAGATTCGTGATTATGGTGTTGGATAGAACGAAAACGTTAAGGTACATTAGTTCTGTTTCGAAAAAAACTTTGCTTGATTTATGATTTTTAGAAAAAGTTTAAGTACTCCATTTTATAATAGAATATAATAAAGATATATAGCATCACCTAATCTTTCATGCATATTTTAAATTGCCTCTGTAAATACATTGTAATAAATAAAATTGGTCGCGAAAAGCCAGACGAGGCGAGGCTTTTTAAAAAATTAATATTTAATGAAAAATTTATCAGGTCGCGCTAAAAAATGCAGGTTATACGAGAGAGTTTCTCGTGAAATTGGAGTATACTTAAATGGGGATTTTATTTTTCGTGGTTTCTCATTCTCTCTCTCTCTCTCTCTCTCTCTCTCTCTCTCTCTCTCTCTCTCTCTCTCTCTCTCTCTTTCTCTCTCTCGCCTTCTCTCGCACCTGTTTTGTTCTGCTTTTTTTGCCGAACAGGCGGCTGATCAGCGAGCTAGATTACTACTTAATGCCGCGACAAGTGAAACGAGTCCGTTGCGCGACCGGTCGGCCTGCAACGACCGCTTTAATTTCTCAAGGAAAGTGTAAACCGATTTTCATTTAAAAATAGCCGCTCTGGTGTGCCTTTGGGTCTGGGAAAAACTTTTCCAGGAGGATTTTTAAATATGCGAATGTTTTAAAAAGGCTTGGAGTATCGCTTTTTAATACACTCGAGATTATAACTCTTGTTTTATAAAGAAAATAAGTCGGACCTTTCCGTCAATTATGTGTTAATGGAATAAGAGTATATAATCTTTTGATGAATTAATACGAGTTAAAGCACTGCACCGTAATTACATAAAAGTACATCCGAGGAAATATTTAGGAAACATCCGAATTCCAGCTACGTTGACATAATCACCGATCGCCACCGATCCGCAGAGGCGACGAAAAAAAAGAGACGCGTCCAACGTATAACGACGATTACGTAGCAAATAGCAACATAGAGAGCAAGAGCAAAAAGAGAGAGAAAGGAAAGATGCTCAGGTAGCGACGCCAAAGCTTCTTTCCCTTCTCTCTCTCTCTTTCTCTCTCTCTATTTTCCCCTGTCGTGCGGAACGGCCGTAGCCCCTCCTTTCATGAATAATAAAAAGGTCGAAGAGTGCTCTGGCTTGCTTTCTCTCTCTCTCTCTCTCTCTCCCTCTCTCCCTCTAACGCGATCGTTTTCCCTGAGAGGGCAATGTTTTTTCATTCCCGTACGAGGTCTCTCTCTCTTTCTCTCTCTCTCTCTCTCTTTCTCTCTCTCTCTCTCTCTCTCTCTCTCTCTCTCTTTCTCTCTCTCTCGCCACTCGCGAATTCACAATATGCGCGCGTGTGCGTCATCTTTAACGCCCGATGCTGCTGCGGAGCCCGGGTGTGGCGCTGGCGGTGGAGGCCGGCGGCATCGACTATCGAACTCGAAAATTGCGGATTTACCGCGAGCGACGGTGTAGATTCTGCTCAGGTGCCAGCCGTGGAAAAAAAAAAGCAGAGTAGGAAAAGACGCGCCAGAATGTGTCTTGGGCGCGCGCGCTTTTTTTTCTTTTCAGAGGCCGTGCTTTGTTTTTCCTGCTTTTTCTGCGGGGCTTAGGCTTCTCTGCGGTGGCGAAGCTTATGATTGTGTGCGATACGACGTTGTCTATTTTGCTCATTAAACGCGCGTTGGGGTGACATGGTTCACTTTACAATGTAATAAAAAGTTGCATCTCTGAAATCGCTAAATTCTTCGTTGATATTTTACCACTGCTATGTAAAAATTAACTTATGTAGTAAATTATATTTTGAAAGCCAGTTGATTTGTGAATCGCTACACAGCTGAGGTAACGAAACACAAAGCATTTGACTTTTTGCTGCTTACAAATCAGATGTTCCATAAAGCATACTAAAATAAAGGATTAGTTGGAGCTCGCAATTCATTTACCCCCGGTACCCTCTCGCCACCAGGCCAAGAAAGTCCAACGAGAAAATAAATGACTTGAAAAAATGCGGCGCTCATAAAAGTAGGGAGGGTAAGAAAAGCTTTGCGTTAACGTACACAAATCATTCACCATTATTCGGTATTACGCGGCACTTTTTCCCTGAATAAAACAAAGTAGCATAAAGCGTTAATTAAATAATTAACCAACCAATTACAATTTCAATTTCGATACGAATTTAACGGAAAAACTGTTACTCTTAAGATCCTACGCGTATACGTTTATTCATCGCTTAATGTAGCTGCACTCTCGGAACATTTTCAACAATTCGCTATTAAGCGCAACCGCAACACACAAAGAGAGGGAGAGAGAGAGAGAGAGAGAGAGAGGGAGAACGAATGCCACACACCATTTCATATATGTAAAGCAAAGGGACCACAATTTATTCGCAAAAACTTTCTCGAACAAACAAACGGCAGCGCGCGCATTTTTCCTTTTTTTGCTCTTCACTCGTCCAAATGTCGCTGTATTTTTATTCCCTTTTTCGTTCGTCAAACGCCAAGTGGAGTTCACGAATGATGATGAAATAAACGCAATCTAATAGCCGTAGACTCTGGGCTATTTTTTTCTCCTTTTTTTTCGAGACAATTCGTCGTTGCGGGGGTATATTCAAAACAGGGAAAGCATCTTTCTCGGCACGCAGTAGCGAGAAAGTACTTTATCGGTGTTTGCTGTCGCTAAAAGTCTCGCGTTACGTTGTTTTCCGTTTCCACTGCGCCGCCTCCTACTCCTCTTCGTCGCTCTCATTTGTGTGTTTCGACCGTTCGCGAAGCGCCGCGGCAAATTTGAAATTCGTGTAGGACGCGCGCCGCCATAAACATCTGGGAGACCCGAGCAGCAATCCTTTTTTTTTAACCTCTCGTCTATCTTGTTCGTATCGACGTTTTCTCTTGTTTTTCGCATCGTACGGCTCTCTTTTTACATTCGGCAAAAAAGTTTTTTTGCAAGTCGTCGAACTCGCATTTTTCACTAAATTCTGTAAAAGAATTATACAACCTTAGGTTAGCAATGGGAAATTTTGCGATCTAAAAGTACCACGCTCTCGGAATTACACATTTTTTCGCGAAATATTACATTTCAAGTGTATATGGACCTCGGAAGCTGTAGCTGCGAGGCCAAAACATCGGTGTAATAAATATTTCTAAAAACGTATCCCGTTACCCGCGACCCGTATCCCTTTACCTCTCGCCGACTATTGTTTACAAAATAAAAAGCTCGCAGAGCGGGGAAAAAACAGTTCAGGAAAAGTTCGTCCTTTAGCAAGTTGATATTTGGGGCCGTTGGGGTTGGGGTGAAGGATCATCGATACTTTTCGTTCTGTTTCCGCTTACTCTGCACATGTGGTCGCCAGCTCAGGCACTAGACACATTCGAGGAATTTTATTTAGGAAGTCAGGATAGGTTTCGGAAAAGTCTGTTTTGGCCTCATCGACGAGGAATACGACGAGGAATATGACCAGGAATACGAGTCTTGAATTTTCTTGAAACTGAGATGTTTTTATTGCAAGACATGATGAGCCTATTAAAAATATTTCTGAAAGAATGTATATGTAGTTAAGTAAAAAAAATTTAAATAACTAAGTGTATCGTTATTTTATTTAGCATAATTCAAAATAATTTAAAGCCATTTTTTACAATACTCGAAAGCAAAAGAAAACTTCATGTTAGCTGATTTTGAAATGGAATGAGAATTTTCACGAGCGACTTGGCTCGGACTGAGTTAGCATAAATTACAATGCAAATTCAAAATTATCATACCTTCCCATTTGAATATTTTTTTATTATTATTACAAACATAATATAACCATTTGTTACAATGAAACTAAATTTTTATAAGCATTTTATTTTTTATAAGCATTGAGCCCAACATAACTACACGGGAAAAAAGGTTATATTAAATATTACTATGTTCCATAGTAAATATGGGACATATACTCTCAAAACGAGAAAAATGTTTAAATTTTATTGTAAAGTTTACCATAATTATAATAATTTTATTTTTCAAGTTATTTATATTTTCAACGGAAGAAAGAAAAGTTTCCAATTCTTAAGCCACGCATTCAGATCGCGAATTCTCGACATCAATTTATTTCCCGAGAAAATGCAGTCTGTTATGAAAACTGTGTGACAAATCAAAGCTCAAGGGAACGCGAAGCTGGCGTTTTTTTACGTGACGATACTGAGCAAATCAATAAAAAACAACTTCAATACTCCGACAATAAAGTCTTACCGTCATCTCGGATTGCACAGATAATTCGAAAGCTAATCTATTCCTTCGATTTCGCGACGAGAAATTTCAATCTGAATAAAATGAAGCGTCTCACCTTGGAAAATCTATACCCTTCTCGTTAAAAGTGAATTAAGAATATATTTACACACTAACTAATAAACAGGTATTGTTTATTTGTCTCGGGTGTTTCTACGATCAAACTTCTCGAGAGGTTGATAGAGAGGAATATAGCCCCAACGATCCATTAAGATTATAGGTTTTAAAAAAAACCTTTCCGATTTCTTTTACTTTCTTTTTTTCTAATCTAATCTCTCTATTATTTGAGAGATTAATTCTAAAACAATTTCTTTTATTACAATTAAGAAGACGGTATTAGTTAACACAAATTGTAAATTTGAGCTTTGCAACCTTACATTAATATGCACTGAATTTCCTTTGACTATTCTCTAGATAATCAGCAATCAACTGTTTCACCACAAAAATGTGACCTAATTAATTAAAAAGATAACTGAAGTTCATCCATCCAACAATTCCACCATCTATCATAAATACTTTCTAACCACTCAACTTTCTAAATTTTTCTATTATCGTAACCAGACACACGATAAAATCCGCTTCATCATCAGAGCGACAAACCTCCCCGAGCAACAGCCCAAGAATTACATCCCGAAACCCGCGAAGAATCCCGAATCTTCGTTATAAACCACATTTTTCCCCCTTTAAATACTCGACCGCCGCGGTGCGAGTCATTGTTTCGCGTACTTCGTTATAAGCTGCGGCTATATACAGGCTCCCTCGCAATTGGCCGCTTGAGCTATGGATAAGGCTATCCTACGTGCGGTAGGCGTTAATGAAATTTGCGGGTCATAGCTTTTCCGGGCTCTCTCTCTCTCTCTCTCTCTCTCTCTCTCTCTCTCTCTCTCTCTCTCTCTCCCCTAGAGGAAGCTGACCAACTGCACTCGTTTCTCTCCCTCGCTTCTATATACGTTGATAATATGGTTCCTCGTTTCGCTTCGCCTACCTCGTTGCTTCCTTTCTCTCTCTCTCTCTCTTTCTCTCTCTCTCTCTCTCTTCCTCGCTCTCCACGAGCTTACTAATTTCTCACTGTCTCTCTCCTGTTCCTTTTTCCTTTTTCATTTCGGGTATCGGTATATTATTACATTAGGACAATTTTATTGTAGTAATTGAGCTTATTTTTTAACGCGTAATTTGCCAAATAAAGGATGCAGTAATCAAAGCTGATCAAGTTTCAACCCGACTAAATGCGTTTAATAAAATTCTATTTATTCAAAATTTACGGCTAAACATATATTTAACAAGTGTTTGAAATAAAATGTGGCGCGTGAATGAAACATGAAGCGAAAATGGCTTTTCGTACTTTATGTTTAATATCGCGTTCTATTTGATTTTGCTACACATGTATAAAGAAGCCGTTGCAGCAGCGCATATGGGATAAGTATCCGATTTCTGTCACTTGCTGACGTGAATGCAATAATTAATTTGGGCTCGCTCCACTGTGCGGCCACTTGTAAATATTATTCACCTCTGTTTTTATCACCTCGACGTTTTGTCTATCGAATAATTATATACAATTCTCGTATTTTTGTCCCGTATAAATCCACCGAAACTCGATTATGATTTTGTTGGGATTGGTACGTATACACCCTGACAGCTATACAGTTTATTATACAATCAATACTGCAGATTCAGATTTTAAATATAAATATTTAACTTGTTCTCGTATATTACTGATTACACTTTGCATTAGCTGGAAAATCAATAAAATGTATCTTAATACAACGTAAATATTTAATGTATGTGGCGCCGAAATTAGAATTGTTTAGATAATTGTTATCCGTTATTGCGAGTATATATATCCATACTTGATCTTCACCACACATTAAAACTATACTAAGCTCACTGTTAAACCCACCGCTTTTCTTGTAATTAATAATCGCATAAGCGAATCTCGAGCTTCAGAACTGCCACCGCCGTCAAGCAGCAGCAGCAACAGCTCTCCCACATCTCTCACACACGCTGAAACGCCCCCGGCATTAGTACCTCCTTTCTTTTTTGGGTAGGATATACTCATTTTCCGCTAGACTGCTCGCGAGCACACATCATCTCTCTCTCTCTCTCTCTCTCTCTGCATCTTCATCTCTATCATACACCAATGTCTTTACTTCGCAACTCTCTCGCCCGAGGGTAAACTATATATGCACACACACAGCAGAGACTCTCTCTTGCTGTTTTCAGCCCACCGGTTTCTCTCTATATACTTTCGCTCACTTTTTCCCTTTATGAGCATATAACCCCACACAATTTCAGGGCTGTCTTGGAAACATCGTTATTGTTTCCGTACTCTTTTAACTGGAATAAGCAGATTTTGATGCGGGTCGCTCGATGCGCGCTTTACTTTTTCAATTTTGCCTTCCTCTGTGAAAATTATACGAAAATTTCATCAATTTCGTGATTCTTCTCCTTCTTCTTCCCCCCGCTTTGCTGTACCCCAAAGTTGGCATTCTCCATAACCGCCCTAATATATTTTGATTAAGGCAGTTTCCCGAGAGAGATCCGCTGGACTGTTTCAGCTTGATAATTTCGACGTGTATAAAGCCCCAAAATCGTTCCCGTGAATTTACTCACCAAACACACTTGGGAGCTTGGGAGGCGTGTTCCACTAACGCTGGCGCGTGAAATCTCTGGACAACGAAAAAAAGAATTCAAGCCAACCCCTCCGGTACGTGATGTCAACACACACGCAGGCACACGTCGGCGAGTCGTTGCTTAATGAGCGCGCTAAAGCAAACAACAAAGAAGCCTATGCACACACGTTCTCGCGCCCACACACACATTCACACAAAGAATTTCCAAGACAGGGAGAGAGAGAGAGAGCCGGAAAAAAGCGCGTCTCTTTGACTGGCTTTCGTCCGAAAAGCGAGTAAAAGAAAGGAACAGTAACAGCAGCAGCAGCCGAGCTGTACTCTCTAACAAAGTAAAAATAGAGGAAAAAGCAGAGTCGCGCCCGCGCGCGCGAAATAACATTTTTCTTGCGGCCACCAGTAGCAGCAACAGCAGCACCAACACTAGCAGCGGTAGCACAGTCTTTATCAGGACGTTATTCACGCGATACTTCATCAAGGGTAACGCTTCGTGACGCGAATATCCGGCGAAGGCCTGTGTGTGTGTGTGTGTGTGTGTGTGTGTGTGTGTGTGTGTGCAGGCTTCTTTTTCCCTCTCTTTTTCTCGCTCTCGCGCATGGTAAAAGTCGATGGAAAAATTTTATAGAACCCCCTGTGCTGTGTCCCTGGGCTGATGGTGGTGCCGCTGCCGCCGCTCCTAATCAAGCCCTACTACCGCACAAATGTTAACGCAGCCAACCGCTATCCTTCCCCTTTGAAGCGATGCGAGGCAGCAACAACAGCAACGGCAGCAGCACCTGCGAGTGTGTGGCCTTTGAGGTGCGCAAACGTACGTACACGAACCGCCGTCGTCGACGTCTCTACCAATATTGCTAGGCTTTCGTGTGCTGCGGCTCTGTGTGTGTGCATGTGTGCAGCGCTGGCTGTGCTCGTTGCTGCAGCTCTGTCGGTATCTTGAATCTTTGACTTTCTTATTGGATCGATTGAGGATTCCTTTTTGTTTTGGTACAATTCCGATTGCTTTTTGTGTAACGATTGATTGGATGATCAGTAATCGAGATATTACGTGTATATGTTTGCCTTGGTAATTTTAGGGATTAATGATCGAGTGAACTGCAATAATGCGCTTTGTTAATTGTGCCGCAGACAGAATGGCTTTCAATAGTTGAGATCTGAGTTAATAACTAACAAACGGAGATGGCCTCCTTTAGCTTTCATATTTTATTACGATTTGCTCTTTGTGCTGGAGGGAAAACTTCTGATGTTCGTAAAACGAGATAATTGTACGTGAAAGGTGCATAGGTAAACTCATTAGCCTTACAAAGAGTTTTGGCTTCAAATATAATTCTACTAGCTACAAAATTTGATTAAATTTATCCCATATCTATTATAATACGCAAAAACGAATAAATACTGATTTGATGTATAACAATCGCGAAACATTAACACGCCATTTCATATTCACTACCCACCCCTAAAAGCAATATAAAAAAACGATTCGCGCTCCATTCATTCATATTTTCATCGCTAATCCGACGCACGACGGCATTTAGCACGCGATTTTTTCCTCCCCCCCCCACATACACGCACACACACCGCTTAAATTTATGCGCTGTATAACTTAGCTCGGCACTGAATATGCCATAGAATCTCCTTTTCATCTTTTACTTCGCGCGCGCCGCTCGCGGAAGTGATGAAAAAAAAAATTGAAAGACGAGGGATTTTTCAAGCGGGCGCAAGTAGCAAAGTTTGCAATATGCGGGTGTGGGATATTCTTTATACGAGCGCGTGCAATTTTGCGAAGACTCTTCCATCGGCTTCACGCGCGCGATGTTCGAATTTGAAAAGTTTCGGGAGAATTTGAAGAGTACACGGAAATGGATTTTTAACGGTTAGACACTGTTTTTTTTCCTCGGAAAATTAATGCCCCTACGCACTTTCTGGTTGAGGGCGAACTGATGAGCCGCGAAATTTAGCGGAACTTTTTTTTATCGACAGGATTCGAAAATTGTCAATCGCAGATTGAAATTTAGCGTAAAATTAAGTTTGCGATCCTCCTAAGAAGAACGAGTTTTTTCAACTTTTCGTAAATTATAATAACTTTGATTTTTACAAGTGTGCTTTTTCATAAGTGTCTCGAAAATAATTGTTTTTCAGGTATTGATGCTCTAGTTGAATTATTTAGAATTAAATTTTTAATTTTGTTCTACTGGTGCATACCGCTTTTCCTTGACTTTGAAAATTATATTTCTCCTCTTTCTTAACATTACTTTAAAAGCAGCCAATGCATTTCCCTTTCACACTGACCCACCATAACATCTACGCACGTCTGCATTCTCTTAATAAACAAAATCTTCTTCTTTTTCTCTGGAAACTCGCAATCAGTCATGAAGAGAAAGAGGCGGCAATCCCGCAAAATAAATAACGCTTCTTGCATAAAAGCGACGCGCACAATTTCTTTGAGCTCATGTATAAAATAGACAAATAAACTATTTTTTTTTCTTTCACAAAGCGCTCCTTTATAGGGTATAGGGAGTTATATACCGTTTTTTCTCTCTCTCTTTCTCTCTCTTTGCGGCAATACGTAAATTTGATCGGGGTGAATTACAGGGGGCTCCACGGAAACCGCAGAAAATCAATTCGGCGCGCCGACTGTTTTTTTTTTATCACTCGTTTTCGTTTATACACGCGCATCTCGTTTAAATATTCGTCAATATCGAATTAATCGCTTTTTTTTTACTATTTTCTTGTCGAGACTGCACGGGCTTATGTGAATTCACGTGCTGTCGCGGAAGATAAACTCGTTCTTAATTTGAAAATATTCTTGTTGCGGTGCAAGTGCCTTCTTAGAGAGCTTTCTTATGACTGGAATGGTGCAAGTTATTTGTTTGTAGTCGGATTTGTTTCTATGATTTCTCGGAAAATATTTCTTTGAACATACATACTTTTACAACAATTTTTTTAATATTATGACATTGACATCACTTTGTCAATATTGTGAATATATTGTCTTTTTTTTTTAAATTTAAATTATTCTGATATTTCAATTTTCTGAATTTTGAATAATCAATGATTATACGCATATTGTACACTGAACTTTCAATTCATGCGTTAAATTTATTACATATTTTAATACTGTAATATATATATATAAAATGAGATGTGCGCAAAATATGTTATACGTGATGGACTTTCGTTTATGCAAAATAAAACGAAATATTGCTTTTAAATGCAAACGGTCTTGCAACTATATATTTATCTCAGAATTTAATAAGCTTAAACAGTCAACAGGTTAATTTACAATAATGAGTTTCTGCAAATATTATAAATGTTTTCTAACTTATCAAAATTAGTCTTTAGAAAATTCATGACAGCACAAAATTATATTATTAAAATAATATCTCTGTAATGATTTCTTGCATATTACAATTATGCTTTACATTATTAACGTAATAATAGTGCCGATCACAAAAATCACTCAATTGCCAATTTCAATAAACAGCAAAAATAATAACACATAAAACTTGTCAAAATTAAATGAATAAAAAGTAAAAGGAAATCACACTTGAGTTTAAATGCACTGTAGCACATTGAAGAGTTCGTTCAATTAACGAGGCCGAACAATCGCGGCAAAGTGGTTGCGAAATCGCGTAACGATCACTCGAAAAAAAAGAGCCCAAAAGGGACGGACAAAAAAAATGTGTTCCCAATCCCCCGCGTAATCGACAATGCGAAGTCAAAAATGCAGAACGAGTGAACAAAAAAGAATTGTAAAAAGTTATACCACAGCGCAATAATGTACCGCCGCGCGCGCAATCGATTTATCGCTTTTCATTTTTTATCCCTGCAAAATCTATGTAGAGGGATGCATTAAATAAAAAAAAAGTCATCATCGTACCGCTAGAGGTGAGGCTGCGCTGCTGCTGCTTCAACACTGCAAAATTCGACCACGCAGTCGTACAATGGAATTACGCATCAATAATGCCATCGATTCGAGGATGCTCTGGAAAAACATGGCACGTAATGTAACTGCTCGTTATGATCGGCATTTCCGCGCTGTATTTCTGCGTGTCTCTCCTTCTTTTCTATTGTCTCCCAATTTTTTTTTATTTTTCCGCTCGCTACTGTCGTCTCGCGCGACGTTTTCCTTGACGAAAATGGTTTTTGTCGTTCGTTCGCGATATTTGTTTAAATGTCGATGCCATTGTGAGCGTGTGTTTTTTTTCAAATGATAATAACATTTTTTATGCTTTTAAAAGGCGAATTATTTTAAAGTAAATATTATTTAATTATAAATGTTATGATAACGAGATGCTGTGTGTGAGAAATAATTCAGCTTCAGAAGGAAAATTCAGTTACACTTTGATGAAACTGTCAATCATTTCGAGTACAATAAATCATTCAATTACCACAAATTACGAATTTCAACATTATTGCGCATTAAAATCGAATATTACCTCATACTCGTTCAGCTACTTCATTATTATAAAGTACACGCGCAATTTAAAAATTTAAATTTTTTTATGAGAATCACGTATTATACTTTTGTAAAAAAGCTTTTTGATTATTCACCAAGATCAATATATTTTACATACTCGGAATTTTTTCACATATTACTAAAACCGGCTTCACGCAGTGAACAAGCAAAATTTTCAAAGTAAAAATTTAATATCGCATGTATAATTCACTGCCAAGTCTTTTCCCCCTAGCAAAATGTATAATCTTTTATTTTTTGAC
>UELV01094443.1:0-30676 GCA_900490015.1 Megastigmus stigmatizans | reverse complement strand
TTTCCCAAATAACATAAATTTAATATCTAAATAAATTAATTATCAGCATATGTATTTAAAAAAAATGAGAGCACAAAAGTCAAGTGGCTGATTTGGTATTCATCCGCAAGAATTTAAAAACTCCATGAATTTGTAGGTACCTTAATTATGCGATGACCCCAGCCGTCAATTGGCCAATGAGATCATAGTTGTCATCGTCAGGTCATCGTGTGTTCTCGCCGTTGGCATCGCGCGGCCAGTGCGCACGGGTCTATTGCCACTTTCAAATAGACTCGAGTACTGCAAGCCTACAGTCTTCCCTGTTTTTTCAATGGATTTTTACGAGGACGTGCACCCTGGAGCGATTAGCATCCCGAGGACCAACATTGTCAAAGCAACGGATAAACCAAATACGGCCACATTATTCCTGTTTCATGGCTCAGGTGAGAGATTGAAAACCTGTTTGTCCTAACCTCGAAAAATTTGTTTTCAAATATTATTACTTGTTTCGCTAATATTTAACGCTTTGTTTTGGCTTTCTATTTTTCGACTTTTTTTTATTTAACTGAAGGAGGCTGTGGCGAAGATTTTAAGCAATGGATAGATATCCTTAACAGACAGGAACTCAAATTTCCCCATATTAAAATTATTTATCCAACTGCTCCAATGCAGCCTTATTCTCCGAATGCAGGACTGGTAAGGTTCTTTTTATAACTAACGTTTGTAGCTTTAGTTTGTAAATAACATTAGATTTAGCAAAAGTATGTAAACATTTATGTTATAATTTTAATAATCACGTATCCAATATAATAATTAGGATTATATTTTAGCTCAGCAATATATGGTTTGATCGAAATGAAATTTCAATTAAAGCTCCAGAATTAAGACATTCCATCGATATAATGTGTAACAAAGTATCACAGTTGATTCACAGAGAAGTAGCTGCAGGGATACCTTTAAATAGGATAGCAATTGGAGGATTTTCAATGGGTGGAGCTTTATCTTTACATGTTGCATATAGATTTAAAAGATGTTTAGCAGCATGCGCTGTTATGTCTTCATTTTTAAGTGATAATTCTTTAGTTTTTGAGGTAATTATATATTTTACATACTATAAAATATAAATTAATAACTGTATAAAAATAAATTAATAACTCATTTCTAATTTTTTCAGTCATTATTGTCCGAACCTACTGATGACATGCCGGAACTTCTAATGTTTCATGGAACAGCTGATAATATTGTTCCATTACAATGGGCAAAGAAAAGTTTCACTAGATTATCAAAATCAGGTGTCAAAGGAACTTTTGTACCATTGAATCAAGTAGAGCATATGCTAGTTCAAAGTGAATTAAAAGAGTTTAAAGAATGGTTGTTATTAAAATTGCCTGATAAGTAATCTGTGTAATTTCAATATAGTGAATTGAACTTGTCTCATGATTTATACAATTTTAACTTGCTATAAATCTTTACAGTTTTTATAGGGATTTATTAATGTAAATGATTACCATTTTTGAATGATCGTGTTCTGTATATACATAAAATTTTTTTAAATGCTTATATAAAATTGTATTTTTTTTAATCTAAAAGTGATACAAATATTCGTATTTTAAACTATTCATTGGATTCATAAAACCTTATATTAAAGTTTTTGCAAATTGTGTAAAGTGTATTACAATACTAAGGTATTGTTTATGCAAAAAATATTTTATTTATATATATATACCATATTTATACTGAATCAATTTTTAAATGTATATTTCTACTTTGTCATGCGATTCACATCAAAAGTATACTTTAAAATAAGAGCAATATACAAATTCAATGACATGCAGCAGACAGTTTCATTTGAATTTAATTGATTTAAAATTGAAATTTAAGTAGATGTATTCAATTTTAAATATCAAAGTGTATTTAATCACTTTATACTTGAATTTGGTAACGTAAAAGCCAAAGCAATATGCAATTTTATATGAGAAATGTTATATTAGTAAAACTGTACCTGTTGACTCTATGTGTCAAAGTTTTCAAGTTGATAATAACTTAATAAAGGAAGTATTACAAATGTACAAGGAATTCTAGTTTTATAATTTAATGCAAATGTAGTTTAAACAAATTTTCACCTATTAACATTATATTATCTAAAATGAAAATCTTAACTTAAAACCACTAACTATATGAAGTTTTTATTATTATAAAATTTTTCATTTTATAGAATTTATTAAAAATTTTTACTAACTTAGCCTTGCTTTGGTACTACTTGTTTGGAAATCAATTAAATAGTCTTATACTTAGTACTAAAAATTTTATATAATTGTGAGTATAAATATCTGTATATGTAAGAAAATTGAATATCCTTTTTTGTTTTTGAGTAAAATAAATTTTAAGTACGCTTGCTACCTTTTTTACCAATCTTGCATTTCTAACATAACTAAAAAAGTTAATAATGAAAATCATATTTATATTAATATTATAATACCTTATAACATTATCGTAATGCATGCAATATTATAACTCTCCAAAACTGAATTGGCTCAAAATATTTTATCTGATAAGAGTATAATGAAAATGTACATAAGTAATATTAATTATGTTTTTCGATATCATTTTGTTAAAACTATAAAATGGAATCCTGTGAAAATATTATATATGAGCACTCTATTTATATTTACATTATGCAGTTGGTTTTTGGTAGTTATTCAATACTGTTAAAGTTTAACTTATATCCTAAATATAATTGAACGATTAAAAATTTTCAATTTCTTAAATCTATTTTAAAATGAATCAATAATTTAGGTATTTGGTTTATTTTCTAATTTTGTGTCTATTAATATATTCGAACTTCATTTTTTTTCATTCTATTAAAACTACAACGATATAAGACAGCGAAAGCTTATAAAATAATATAAGTATATACTTAATAACAAAACAATTGTTTCTAAATTTTAAGTAATATTCATAGTACAAAGTTTGAAAAAAATAATGATGCTATCCCTAATTCGTCAATGCAAATATTCAAATACAGTAATTGAGTTATAAGCCTAATAAATAAATAAATCCAAAAAACAAAACTAAAATAAACTATAATAAAATGTGTTTTAGTAGATATATACCGCAGTCGGTAAGACGTGGTCTTACTCGACACGGCGCGGAACTACTTACACGTACTCTACTGTGCTTGTTATCTTTTGAAGTAGGATAACCACGGGTAAAGCTTCCCATGCTAATTTCGGAACCATTATCAGATATATCAGTTTTCCCGGAATTCAGAAAGTTAATTCTTTTTACAAAATACACCTTTTTAGTCAGTTAAGTACATGATAATTCAGACCTTTAAGCAGAATATTAGGTAGAATCGATGTTAAAAATGTTGGAATAAAAACGTGAGTTTTATTCGGATTTAATCTATCATTGCGATCCAAATAGTTTTTAACAGGGCTACATCGTTTATAAGATCAAATATTTATTACTTGATGTTCTAGACATTTAACATTTACATATATTCTTTTATCTAGTTTTACTTATAATACAAACTATAAAAGAGAATTTTCAATAAATTGAAAAATTTCTATGTATCTTAAAAGAAGATAATTATTTCTAAACTCCAATAACCCTGAAAAATAAACGCACATCGATAGAATTTTCCATTCCACTACACTCTCTAAAAATTTCCAGTTAAAAAAGTGTCTACCCAAAGAATACCCATAACCACATGAGTCAGCGAATATCCTGCCGAAAAATTCGCGTAAGCCTTAAAGCCACCCCCATCGCAGAAGCACGCGCCACCAGTAAAATTCGGTCTTGCGCAAAGACAGCTCTCATCCACCCCATATATACATCCAAAGTCCCACTATGTACAATATACCGCGCAAGCACAGCGCTCGCGTCGCGTCCTAACCTATGAACCAGGAGAACGGCTCACGTTCGCGCCAGTAGAACGGCACCCGTTCGACCAGACTGCTCGTCGTATCCACTCACACACACACACACACACACACTCTCTCTCTCTCTCTCTCTCGTCGTCCCGTGAATAATAGACGGCGAATTTGCGGCCTGACCTCGACCCCTCTCTTGCGCGCGCGCGACCAAAATATACGTCTCGTCGCTGAGAGAGAGAGAGAGAGGGCCATCCGTACAGCAGAAGCCGAGGAGGAGACGGCGACGTCGGGGCCAGTCTCCAAGTGTCTTCGTACACACATTGTAGCGTGTACGAGTTGCTGGTGGTGCGCACTTTGTGCACCTACGCTGTCATGGGGTTGACGGGGTGCACCAGCCAGACTGGAATGGTTGTCGCGACGCAGCCGGTGACACTCGCCCTTTATCGACGAGGTCTTCTAAGAATCCCCAAGGTAAGCATTATATTCCTTTTTTTCTACAGACGATCTTTTTCTCTTGGCTCCGTGAGTTTACCGCGTCCGCACACGGCTAGACGTTTGCTGATGGGATTTCGCGTTGCTGCTGTTGTGTATAGACTCGTAATTAGGGGGTGGCGGAGAAGTCTTTGTGCGCGGGCCACGGGTAAATAGAGGTTTGAATGGCTGGATGGAGTTGCCCAGCTGTTGTCGCGTGCACTTATATTATTGCTGTTAGATTATTTTCAGCAGCGTTTCACAACTTTTTCAGGTTTCTCGGAAACGGTGAAAGACGTGTTAATAAGTTTTATCGAGAGATAAGTATTATTCTTTAGTGTGTACGAACAATGTGCTTTATTTGTTTTCGATCGTTGGACAGGTGCTTTGTTGTGAATTATAAGTTTGTTGATTAATTTGGAATTTCAAATTAAATTGTTTAATCATTATAATAACAAAAAGTAACTGTTCTGATTTCTTTTAATATATCTATATGTATAGCATCGAGTTCAAGTCGTAGCTCAGATCTTTCAGTAGAACTTGTTATATGCATTATAAGTGAGACAGTAGACTTAAAACAATATATGTGAATAGAAATTATACAATTTTCATGCAAAACTAAAACTATTACAGAGATTTTCCTTTTCTTAACGAATACTGATCCACATTACAAAGAATCATCTCTAATTGCTCTAATTAATTCTTCAATTAATAATTAATGTTGTACTAATATAACTTGCATTTAATTTTTCACACTGAAAAAATGCTCTCAATTCATACTGATTCTTTTAAATATATATAATTAAATCAATTATGCTCTCTTTTATAATTGAACAATGCATAACGATCAATCTTTTATTGACGATTCGTGAAAAACTAACACGGTGAATGAAAAAACTTTTATTGCATAAAACGAATCCATTTGTCGCTTTTACAGCGACATATAACTGCTCCTTTTTACTTTCGAAGAATAAAACTTAAAATTTCGAAGAGCTATTTTCTCAACGATCTATCTATACATGTACAATGCGCCCATGTACATAAATATAAACGAGTGTCTATAACGAGTAGAAACCTTGGTTATTCGTTACAACTACATAAATATACATACAAGAATTTTGAATAGATGAGACATATAAATGCATGTACTTTTTTCATCTTTTATAAGCAGATACGCTGTTTGTAAGGGGATGAAGAAGGATTTTAGCACGGAATCAATGAAGCACGATGTTCAAACCTCCAGCACCAAGTACATAACACCTTCGCAAGCAAAGATTGTGAAAAAATGAAGGGAATAAAGGGGAAGCCTGGGACGATGGAAGTGAAGCTTTAAAAATATTCAAACACGCCAATCCTCTGAAAATGTAAGTTTGCACCCCCTTTTTAACTGTAAACAAAAACGAGCAAAGAGTAAAGAGTAAATGTCAAGAATGATTAAATGTTGATCTCGTATGCCGTACAATTTCATCACGCATCCATAAAAATTCAAATTTCACAATAATTTATCCCCTATACGCCTGCGGCAAAACAACAATATTTGAATAAGACATGTTGAGCATTCCGGCATTTGCACACGTAAATATACCGGCTTACTGAAAAAAAAAAACAGAGCTGAAAAAGCCCATTGTACTTTTTAACCTTCGCGTTTCCCGAATAATAACGAAGCCACCCCCTTTAAAACTTTAATAGCATCGCTCGAATTTATGCTCTCTCTGATCCAAAGAATCGAAACGATCGAATATTAATTTTTAAAAAAGAACACACACGATACACGCGAAACGCGAAATGCGGAAGTTGGTGCCTTTTTTAAAAAAAAAAAATAAGGGAACGGCAAGGGAATGCAAGAAAGTAAGCGCAGTCACGCATATCCACTGAACTCCTAAAACGTCGATGCTCCACTTTTGCGAGCGCTGCACTCCACCAGGCCTTATCAGCACGAATAAAATAAGCCGCGCCGTCCGCTCTCTCTCTCTCTCTCTCTCTCTCTTGCGCTTTCGGAACTCTGCACCCAGACTTCGGAGAATAATTCTCACCTATTTGGTCATAATTGCTACATCGCGATTTGCCGTCTACGATGACGTCGATTTCTTTGCATTAACCTCCTTTTCCTCCCTTGATTTATATGAATTGCTGGTCTCGAGAGGTCGTTGATCTGTCGGTCGAGTCATGTATATATATACATCATTATTACTATGGAGAAAAATTTTCGTTAAAATCGTGTTAATACTTGATGGATGTTTGAGGCATTAAACATCATACATTGTATCGTTGCAGATTAACAATTACTTTGATGTACTTTTGAAAAAATCAAGTGAAATATTTTTAATTAATTAATGTAATTAAATTCTAATTGTTTCATTTTCTTATTATATTATATAATAGTTTTCAATATTTAAAATTTCATAACACAAACTTAATAGATAGCATTCAACTGATTTCATAGAAACCTTAGACAGTCATCTAGAAATCTATTCATACGTTTTCCAAGTCATTTAATAAAATATTTAACTGGATAAAGCTTATTAAATTTTTAAAATATTATTTATAAAGGTGATATGTATAAACAGATAAATAAAAATGACTCGAATACACAAATAATTAATACAATTGCATTATTTATAAAATGCTGAACTTTCATATTGAATTAAACTTCTAGAAGTTGAGAACAATATCACTTTGTATCGAAACAGTTTAGCAACAGTAAAGTATTATAAACTTGATATGAATTCCATATAAAGCGCCTTACAAAGTTTTTTCGCACTAAGGCATCTATACCACGCGAGCTTTTCTACATTTTATTGCGGAAGCGTACCTTAGTGTTCGAGCTTAAGTACCTTGCCGCAATAAAACCGGTTAGTTACACCACTAAACTTCATCTGGCTAAAGTTTTCTTACACTAAGCCCGGCAGTTTTAGGGCTTACCTCTAATATCAACCCTTGATGTGACTCCAGTAATTAGTACTCCATAAATATATTAATTTTTATATAGTTAAATAGTTAAATAGTTCAACTATGCACACGTGATTGTAAAAACTATTGGACTTTATCTTCTATTTTTATCGAAAACAATTAGTTTCACACGTTCGATTTGTTAGCTGCACTTTTTTATAGTTTTATGCAAAATCAATATAAAAGCCTTCGAATATATTTAAGTATACAATTTTCTCCCAGGAGCTTTATATTTTTCGAAAAATAATTTCGATGTTAAAAAAATATAAAGCTTCTAAATTATTTCAGACGGTATAGGATAGTGCATAAAATGCAGGCGCTGGCTTTTCCGGCATTGATTGGCTTCTGACCACTTTTTCTCAAAAGCGATACACTTTATTCAACGATTTTTTTCCAATCACTTATTGTTCCGTAAAAAACTCTGCCGATCTTCAATGGAAATTCTCCAACATTCTTTCGAACGTTATTTAAATAGGTCCATTGAAAAAGAATCTATTGACTGTGCCAAAATCAGCTTGTAAAGAACGATTTATTTATAACGGCCCTATGCAAACTATAACTACGGAAATAGTTAAAGTTTTTTCTTAACCGTTATTAAAAATTTGTTAACAAATTTCTAATTACTATTTTAGCGGTAATAGCACGCTAATTAAATTTGTATTATATTACGTAAAACATGATGCTAATACGAAACTATTTGTCAACCTGTTTACATAGTTCAACAAGGACATAGTTTGGATAATTAAATCGTGTTATTTAGGTATATTTCTTAATTTTCTTAATCTCTTCTGCACCTTTTTCTAAGCTCTCTTTCTCTAATTAGAAAATAATTGGATTCCAAGTTAATTCACAGAGCGAGATTTCTAGACTTTATCGTTAAAAATTAATTCTTACCTCCTGACATGTCTGAGGATACAGTAAAAAATCCGTGTAGAATTAAATTATTTTTTAAAAATAGCTCCACTAATAGACAAAAAGATTGGGATTAAGAAATCTTGGTCAATGTTCTCAAGATAAAAAGGATAGGAACTAAGTTTGTATATCTATATATCCATCATTTGATCTCATTCGGAGGTCTCAGATTCAATGTGCAATGTACCGCGTTTTATACGTTCATTTTCGTACATCTCGTGCATTTTATCTTCCACTATCTAGCTACTAGATATCAGTCTTATATTACTTTAATTAAATTCCCGTCATTTCCCTAAGCCTTCGAATAAAGATTTTATTGCCCAGAAGTAACAGAATGAAGATGAATATAGATCATATGCGAGAACTTTAACGGAACGTAAACTGATATAGATACTCAAAAATCATTATTAATAACCGAAACATAGTAAAGTTCTATTTTCAATGCAGATGCGAAAAAGAATTCTTTATTTTACTCCTACACTCTTGGCATTCACAATAATTTCGAGGAATTAAAATTGAATAATACAACTACTCGAACAATCGAATCCATTTGCAATATTAAATCCACAAGTATCAGCAATTGAAAACAAATGAAACTTAAAATTGCAAATCAGCACTCTCGCGAACGATCCAAATTCGGTGCGCTCCAAAAGCGCCAGAAAGATGCGCGCCTACTGTATCATACATATTGCAGGAGATATAGCAGGAGGTCTACGAAGCGCTGCACATATACATTAGCGATAAAAAAAAAAGGCGAACAGCCGGCCGACGATTCCGGCGCGCGCTGCAACAAAAGAATCGGTGGCGGACTGCCGATTACGTCCGATGTATATAGTAAGCATATATGTTCCCGCGCGCACCCGAGGGGGAATTGAATTTGCCAAGCGGCAAAACGTGCGCAGAGGAGAGGGGAAATCAAATGAAGCAAGTCTCGCTCTCTCTCTCTCGGCCTAAGTCTGACTGTCGTGTATAGTCGTGTTCGTCCAGTTTGCCGCTCACGCGACTCGCTGTATAACCATCGTGCACTGTGGCAACGACTGGCCAAGACATATATACATCTTTCGGCTCTGTGTACGTGGGGTTACGATTCTATTTTTTGTTCCGAGTGAAATTCGAGAGTGCAATCGTATATTTTAGTGCGAAATTGTGTACGATAGAGAAATGCAAGTGCAGTGTGTCTACAGGTTGGCCTTGTGTTTTGTTTCGGATTTTTGGATTTTCGTTGCAGCAAGTGATATTCTTCGAAATTTATTTATAATATACTTTTTGCATGCCAACAATTTTACCTCGCGACAAAGCTCAATAGAGTCTCGAATTTTTAACGCGATCTACTTCTGAAAATAATATTTTCATTTGATATCGCGCGAGATACTATTATTAACGCGTGCAGCGTCTCTAATACAAGCGAAACTTTGTTTCACGCATTTCTAAATCCAGCTCGCATAAGTAATCGTACAGACTTTTTATTATTTGAATGTTTAAAATTATGACGAGTTCATATTACTGTTATACGAAACCATTTTTATCATCTGCATAAAGAACCTGTTCACATTTTCAAGTACCGTCATACTTGTAATTTAGTCGAATACTTTTTTTTAAAACGTAGTCATCGTATACATCGAAAAAAAGTATTCGCTGTCGATCGTATTTTTAATAAATGTGCAATACGAATCAGTGCATACACTAATTATACGTATTTTTCATTCGTATCGATATTTTATCGTGTAACGCTTGACCGCAACTCAATACCAGAGTAAACAAAGAATGTTCCAATATAAAATGTGCCGATTGTTCCAATGTACCGTGCATTTCGTTCGAATTATTATTTTTCATTAGTCACAGATTGAAAAATGTTTCATCGCTTCTTTTCATAGATCCAAACTGACCTACTGATAGTACAATATTTCTGCTTTTATTTTAAAAATTGTAAGCCGTTGAACATTCCGCATTTTAAATATAACCTTTGAATAGGTGATTTAAAAGCTAATCAAAAACTCGTAACGCAGCAATCTCAATACGATTCCAACGTTCGAGATCATATTTCGAGTTGATAACTTTCATATATAATCTTCGGAATTTTGAAACGTGTTGATATTACCTTATCATGCAGCCACCTAATAATGATGGAAAAAATATTTATCATTTGCCGCGAGCTCTGAGTCGAATAGAGGTATTAGTGACAAAGTTCTAACTGTGAACAATAATACCGTGATAAAACACGTTCATAATCACCTGTCAATTTAGTCTTTGAATGAGCAACGTGAAACAAGCATATAATACAGTAATATATACAGACGAACGCGCTTAAACTGTTTTGCCGGTTAAATTAAGATATAAATGCCCTCAATGTGTACCTCCTTTTAACAGACAAAATGCCCATCAAAATAACAGACTCTCCTGCAATAATCTTCCACATTTCCCTTCATCCCTCAACTTGCCGCGACACATCGCAAACGGAAAAACTCGAGTCCCCACCCAGAAATAAAACAACTAAACTCTTATATATAGCCTAACATAGTCCATAACAGTGCCATCCCCTAAAAATATCCTCGCGCATTTTATCTGGAATTTCCGCGACGATAAAGAGCTCCACCCCCAACAAGAGAAAAACCCCGCATAAACAGCTCGGCGGGTAAACAGATGCTTCCCAAGTAAAGCCTATCAAGAAAAGCTCGTTCTGGCGGCAACGAGGCCACCGCCGAGAAGAAAAAAAAAGAATCTGCTTATTAAGGCTCTTACCACCCATATATGTATATAACAAGAGCAACGGTTGCAGGTGCAGCAGCTGCAGGGGTGCAGTAGTCGGTGGTAGCGAGTCATAGTAGCGTTAGAGGCATGAGGGCGTCAAGCTTCTCTTCGCTCGGCTCGAGTGCATCGCCATCATCATCTTCGTCGTCTCCATCCTCGTAGCTCTCCCTATATATATATATATGCTCCTTATCGGCGGCCGTCGATAAAATAAAGTCACCCCACCTCCGGCAGCAGAAATGACCACGATCAGTCCCACCTCGTCCTAACGACTCATGCGACTAAACTCGCACAGCCACAGACTTGGTCGCGTATAAGGATTAAAGGGTTTTACCGAGGACCCACGGCCGTCATCATTTACCCGAGCGTGTCGGTGATTCTGGGGGCACGGAGGCAAGCCGCCAACACCGCCACGGGGACCAATTGGCTTCACCTAAATCTAACCCAAGGTACGTGTACTGCATGATTTTTCCTCTCTCTCACTCTCTCGGTTTGGTGTGCGCGGATCTGCATGCGATATGTGTGCAGCACGCCAGCAGCGGCAGCAGCAGCGATGAGGATTTATCGATTTTCTAGCACCTCGCGAGAGGGTGGAGATTCGGGCTGCGCCTTATAAAGGGGCCTCGTGTGCGGGTACGTCGCACATACGATGGGGTGCAACTGCGCCTATATACCTCTCACTATATCTTTTGTGGAACGGGAGGCTTTGGAGTTTGGAGCAGCGTAGTAGGTGAAATGGGATCGAATCTTTTCTACGCGGGTCGAATTTGGATCGAGAACTTGTTTGCGTGGGTGAGAACAGGCGCTGAGATTGTTGAGCGATTGGGTTTTGTTGTGGTGGAGAAAGCGTTGAATAGATTTGTCTGGAATATATATTGGTTAGCAATTTTCTTTCTCATTTGGTCCACTTGAAAAACAAATGAATTAATAAAAGACATTATGTATTATTATTATTCGGCGTATTTGCATAATAGTACACTAAAGTAAAGTTTTCATTGTAAACGAGAAGTACATGTCTACTTTAGCTCAAATAATACTTCAACTCTAAGTATATACGTATATCCGTCCTCGCTCGAATTAAATTAAATCAAATATATACATTTCTACCGTATACAATACATTGAAATTGGATTTTAAAAAAAATGTTTACTCGCGAATCCAGTAATCTTTTATAAGGCGGGATCGCGAGTCTACATCGTCTACGGTGTCTGCCAATCAGCTCGGTACATATAAAGGAGCGCTTCATTAACAATAGAGCGGCTGCAGGCATGATTTGAAAATTTGATAAGATTTATTGACTCTGCGCCCGCGCGGTGCATTAGCATATTATAAATTCTCGCGGGCCGCGACAGTTTCCATCTGTAATGTTATTGCACCAGCTCTTATATTATACCGGAATATATAGTGCACATCATGCGGAAACGCTTAGATCGATGTCGTAGCTAAACTTTAAAAATTAACTTTCTTCCCCTTTTCAATATAAAATGATTTCTCCCGGGTTTCCAATAAAACCTATAATATATATGGCATATATTGGATGTCCTAACGTGGAAAAGTTACGTCGGCTCGAAATGGCGAACTCACACGCCGTGGCCATTATAAACCCGCAAAATTCCCAACTATGACGAAACGAGACTCTTTCGATGCCTGAAGGAAAAAAAACTTACGATTCATCGGGGAGACTCTCTCATAGAGTTCCTTCGATTTTCGGCCACGGCCACACATACCAGGGGGTATTATACAACACTTCACAAGTTGGCCAACGCGCCGCGGCGATCGTAACATGCTCGCGTATACCATCAGCGACACTTTCACCGCCGAGCCGCTGCACGCATCGCCATGTGTAATATGTCTATATAACACTATTATGTATTATTACGTTAGCTGCGGCGCGAAGATGCTTGAACAGATCAATGACACACTTATGAATGTTTGACTTGGGAGAGTTGTTCTATATGTTTATCCCGGCAATCGACTTATGTAATTGCTCAACAAGCGTACGATACTTCATATTTCCAGTTGTTTGGTTGTATGCATGTATTGTTGTATGCATATATAAGTGATGCGCGTGCTTTCTAAAGCGATTTACGCGCTTCTATCGGAGTCTCTTCCGGTCGCGAGTCCCTGCCAAATACTATATATACTTTGTTACGGAAAAGTCGCCGATGCGTGATTGAGGCGATCCAAACGAAAACGTTACGCTGCGGCTTATGTAAATTATAAATACGGACTGCGTGATCGTAAATAATATAGGAATCTGATGCAGTTAATCTTGAATGTTTATTCTGTGCAACGTATTTTCATCGTTAACTTTTATATGAATTCGAGCCGCATAAAAAATTTGGTTTTTTTAGTTTGAGATAAGCGGGAAAACACTTTTGGCGCATGATCTCAGTGCGGCACAATCGGGAATCGAATACGACAGAATAGATCAGCTGACTTTGGATACACGGACTACATTGTATGCGCAATCGTATAACCTCAAGAGCGTGCGCGGTAACTTATATTATACACACACACACGCGCGTATATAGGTAGCTACACTGTTGCGTCGGCATCGCGATGATTATGTATGAGATGAGCGAAACGCGCCTTCTATATATATACGCATAAGTGAGCGCGTCGACGACGATAAAGGTTTTAATAAGGAGAGAAGTCCCGGATAGCAGTGATCGATGGCCCTCGGTCTTTCCACTGGTCATTTCTGAAAGAAAGAAAGCGCGCCGGCGTGCGTATATGGATACCTATGTGTAACGCAATGATTTTTCATTGGCTTCGATAGAACGGATTAAAGGACGAATGATGTGCGTGTGTACATATATATATATATATAGATTGGGTTTTTCCCGGTATAGGAAAATGAGATCTGTGGAAGAAGCGTGGCTATACAGAATAATCTTATCGGCTTTAGACTTGAATATTTTCTGCGAATTTTCTTTCTCGATTATTAGATTTTCGATAGGGCTTGAGATACAATGGAATTTGGGCACGTGTGGGCACGCGAAAATTCAGATGAGCAACATATATCTCAGGCTTTTAGAGGAATATTGTAACCGCACGGCTTTTTTTCCAATGCAACGAGATGCAAGCGCATTGAATTTAAAAGAGCCAAGGGACTTCGCGATTGCGTTATTATATTTCTGTACAGCTGTGCAAGTAAAATAAATATGAAGCTTATTTGAAGAAAAAAAAAATGAAACAATCCAGACTGCATAACGCGAGCTTTAATCAGCTTATAACCATATGGATAACCATCTTATTAAATCGCCACGCGCAAGAAAGCAATCGCAATATAAGAGCAACAAAACATCCAAATCCGATTACACCTATTATATTAACGAAATCCCACAGATAGCGATAAACGAAAGGCGTCGACCGCAACACTCGACGCATCAGCAACATCTCTCCGCACACACACGTATATATATATAGTAGCCGGTGGAAATTAACTCTTGTAAATCACAGCGTTCGACGTGACCGTACTACAAAACAAGCGCGCGGCTCGCACGATCCCCGTATACCTATACCGCGCTAGATTTCACCAAAATCTCAGTACCGGTTATATACTGTGTGTATATGAAGGCTTATCGCCGACGCACGAGCGAGTCCGCGAGATGGATGATTTTCAATGATCGCTTCGTCGGATGGACTTTTGCCGCGCTGATTTATCCGCGTATCGAATCCAGCGGAAAATCCGATGGAAGCTGTGTAGTGCACAGGACGTGCGATACGCGCATGCCAGGGAAAAGAGACCAGAGTGGATTTTTTTGTCTTTTTTTTTTGCCCGAGAGGTTTTGTTTGTTTCCCCGCCGGCGACCCGGTGATTTATGGAACGATGGAAGTGATGGCTGCAGGACTGCGTTCCGTGCGCGGAAGCTTATATCGTTTCGACTGAAACTGTTGGTTGATTGATTTTGCGGGAGTTATACGCTGCTAAATTCTATAATGATCGTTTGCTCGGTAAATTAACAAATTGTTGATCATTAGCGTAAAAGATTAACAATCCCAGAATCTTGTAAAACGTATACGTCTCTGTTGTACATGTCGATTCATTATATATGCAGAACAAATTATATTTTTACATAATACGTTAACACAGCTATCAGCCGCGAGAGTAAAGAAAGTTGCTGACGAAGTTATTTAGAAGCCATACCAACTATACTTATGTATATATTTGCTCTTCCAACTCGAAGCAGCTAAACTAGTTAACAGGGAAGAATGCGCGCGGTGTTAATTTAGCGGTGAAAGGTGAAAGTTGTCGAGCGTAACAGTTCATCTCTTTACTTAATCATAGCAAACATGTATCGCTGATAGGTTTGAATTTGTAAAGCTCACTCGACAATAATAATTTCCAGCGCAAATGTACACTTATGCTAAAGTGGGGAAAATGCAGATTTCGGTCCTCTATATGTATATGCCGCACAAACCTCACGTGCACTTCATAAATATAGCGCTATCATAAACGAAAATGGACTCGCCTATACTGAATCTGATTATCCAGACGAATTTTTAGAATCTCCCACATCGCAAAAATAAAGAATTCAAATCGCTATATTGACGAGAGAAATACTAGAAATATCAAATATATAAAATGTAAAGCAAACGGTTATAATAAATTCATTATTCACGTCTATAACACGCACCGACAATTAAACATTTCCATTTCGCACGCACTCGTTCAGTATTTCTGACGCCCGCACGAAGCCATTTCTCAATACATTTGGCACAAAGGTTGCGCAGTCAACATTCAAAATTCAGCTCCGCCAAACATTAATCTCGAAAGATTCACAAAGTATATATATATATATAAGCGAACCCTTATGCACACCGGATGTTATATATGCAGGGCAACAGGAGCTCTCGAGTCTGCAAGCGCCCGGGCATTTAATAGTTATGACTACGGCCCTCGTAAAGCAACGAGCGACTGTATATGTACTCGCGGGTCATCCCCAAGCTTTACACGCGAGTGCAATCCAGCCAAAGTGCGGAGATGCAATTTCGCGTAGTTGCGCGCGCCCGATTAGTAATGGATATATTATCCGTGAGTTTTCTCATATACCTCCTAAACGTACGATTATTCACCGACGCTTTAATTGCGCAGAAGTACAATAGTGTGTATATTGTTGTATAAACTGCGACAATCTGTTCGTTATTGTTTAACGATTATGACATTATCATGGCTATGTATATTAAATTCCCTTCGTATCTGTAAATTAACACATACTTTATAATAATGACTCACTGCGCGCAAAGCTAATTTTAACGATATTCGGCAAAATGTTTATAAATGAAGTTTAAAAAGAAAGGCTTCCTGTGCCGTTCGCGAGAAAAATCGCATTTATGAATATTTATACAATTTGGCCAGTAAATGAAACACTGTATCAGAAGTATTTCATATCCAGGGTTGTGATTTTAATTAATAAATGCCCGAAGCTCGGCCCGGTTTGACCTTATCATTTCTACGTTATCCCCAGTGGCGTGCCAACATTTTTTTTTCTTTTTGTTCCGCCGGTGTCGACGAATTCTGGCAAATCCTTGCAGATATATATAGCAAATCCGACCACTTAGAAGTTTACGAAAACGAAAAGGTCCAAACTAATGGGAAAACGATATACCGTTTACTGTCGGTATAACTATAACATAAGCAAAATGTCATGGATTACAAAACTTTGGAAACGTCTATATATAAACAGCTTTTTGAACTTTCGTCGAAACGTTTGTATATATACTTTTCAATTCGTACGATGTACCTCGTGCGGAATTCATCGACTCACGTCGCTCCTACATAGCCTCGCTATCTCGACCTAAACGAATCAAATTACTTTCATTACCAAATACAAACACAATCTCCGCAGCGAACTATCGCACGGAGATCTCCGTTGCTCTCCGTATATATATATATATAAGTGCGCTCGTCGTTCGCAGCATTAAAAATTAACTGTGGAAGCCCAGTCAGCAACAGCCACCAAATCCGTTGCGCACCTACACACACGCACACCTGTGCCACACTCGCGCCGCATAGATTCACCTATATATCAGGTCTCGTTCCCCCGTCACCACTTGTCCGCCAAACTTCATTTCCAATCGACGTAACCGGAAGTGTACAACGTCCGAAAAAAAAAAAAATAGAAAAGGAAAAACTCCCGATACGTGTACGCAACTACGCAGACAAGATCAATTGAAAATCTCGTTACGCGATATGGTACCCGTGGCGTATCGGCTGATGCACATATACTACACGCACACCTCAGAAACAGCTTTTCCCTCTTACCCTCTCGCTTTTTTCTTCTTTTTTTTTTTTTATTGCAAATCGCCGCGTTCGCGACGGCCGCACTGCAGCACCGGCCTTTAACTATCACTGGCACTCTGCCAAAATGTCGCACCCAGCTCCTCGCGCGCGCGCGTGTGTGGGCATGCATGCATGCACGGTCAAGCGTTTAATCTCTCTCTCTCTCTCTCTCTCTCTCATATACTCTCCCGTAAATCGTATATTTTTTCGGCAACTCTCTCTCTCTCTCTCTCTCTCTCTCTCTCTCTCTCTCTCTCTCTCTCTCCCACATGTGCGCAGTTTCGCTACTAATTGCAATGGGAGTGGGAAGGGGGAGAATTAAAAGGCGAGCGCCGCGGACTTGTAAATTTTCATCCGCGCTATTGATTAATCGCTGCAGTTTATAGGTTTTTTATGTATATACATAGGGATTAATGTCGTGGGTATTCTCGTTACTGCGAGTTTTTGTAATTTTTTTGTTTAATTGTCTTTTCCTGGGTGTTATTCAATTTTAGAATCTGGGGTGAGAATATACGTTGAGTTACATTCTGGGTTTTCCTAAGCGCTTTAGATTAGTATATTTTGGCGACTTGGCACCAGCTCGCTCTGCCATTAATCAGTGAAATTATAGAATAACATCTAATTTGAGCTTTGAAGAAATGACTCTGTGTAATTAAGATGCTCTGCTCGGGAAATTCACCTGATAAAAAAAAAGAAAACTATCGTCCTTGCAAAGTCAAGTTGGTAAAAAATGATATACCAAACAAACTTATACTGATTTTGAATTCATTAACTATTTGCAGTTGGGACTAATTACTCTCTATTTTTTCTTCGTCTATTTTCGATACGAATTGAAAACTACTTTAAACACAGATACACGGAAGTAGAAAGTGTAAGAATCATAAGGCGCATAGCTATGCACAATTACTATTAAATCTAAAAATAAAACTCGTGTACGATTTCGCATAAAATGCAAACGGACAAAACTTGTCTTATCCCTAGTAAAGCCTTTGCCATGTAGATCGAGCGAGAGGGACGCAGGTGAGGAAAAGGGCTGGCCGTATAGTAAAATGTTGCACAAAACTGGGCCAGCGCTAGACTTTCCCTTGTTTTACGCGGAGAGAGCATTGAATTTCCAATATTTAGCTGAAGTTGGTGAGTGGGAAAAACTCTTAGTCCTACTCTGCTGCAACGTATTTCGCTCGGGTTGCAAAGTTAAAGTATCGTTCGTCTGTTGTATATCCTGACAGTAACCTATTTTATATAAATATTTGTCTCATTTCTCTTTAATTGCAGAAGCAATTGCCTTATAATGCAAAAGGGATTTACGATGTCTCGTATCGTGTTGACCAAAGACTGATCTTTTATTCCCAGTACAACGAAAAGCTTTGCGTACAAAATAGTACGTGAATCGTTGTACGAAAAAAGAAAACATATATCTTTAATCCGATTGAATAGACCTCGTGTAAATAAGCAATGTTTATTTCAAAGAGCTACAGATCACAATAGATAACAATAGCAGTGGTATTTTGTGTAATGAGATTAGGAAGGCTACACCCTGAACATCCATTATACTTTGTTTGCTCTAAATTAAAGTCTCTTCGAATTTATGTAATTTTTGCACTATCTTGCAATTAGTGCTGTACGGACTTGGAGACTCACCCCTTTCGAGGCAATTACGTATCATTTAAATTCTATTGTTTTTATTATAGGTATACGTATTTAGAAATTGTAAGTAATGATGTTCTTTTTTTCTAGGCTTTGTAAATACTTTAAATATAATTTATTAATAGTCACAAGATTATTAGAAATTTAGATACCAACTGATGGTGAATTTTATACTTGTTAATTATAATTAAAATAATTTTATTGACTACGATACATTAAATACAATAAACCATAATATATATCGCATGATTTGGCACAGTGAATTTAATAAAACAACAAAGTCAGCCTATATATGTATGTGCAATAAATTATTTCGTCGCTTTAACTTTGATCTCAAAATTCGCTCAACGTAAAATCTATAATAGCACTCGATATAGCAGTCGTAAAATAAACAAACAACAGGTTAAATTTAAATGACGGCTCGTTGATTCTTTAGATTAGTGGCTCCAATTATACGGTCGTCTTAAAGACAACAATAAATTTATACTTTGATTTATGATTTTAATAAACTACTATATCCATATACATTACTTTTTATTTTTATAGTCAATTATTTTCTATTTGTTCAAAAAAATAAACTTAATTCAACTAATTCTAGTTCAAGATATTTGTCACTTACTAGTCAATATGTATATATATATATTTAAATTATAGTTTTTTAAGTGTTCAGGCATTGATAAATTCAGTTGCGCTGATATTATTGTAGTTCCAAGTACAAGGAACTTCGGAGTTTTTCGTATCTCGGCCGTCAAAACTCGGTATGTCCGCCACGCTAATTTTCTAAAGTGCTGGTTCCAACGAACGCTTTTTCGTCTGGTTTGCTAACAATAATTGAGCCATTTCAGACGATCGATAACGCACGCATGAAACAACAAACCTTGCTCCTTATACAATTTTCAATTGAAAGTTTTTGTCCAAACAAACCTATATCCATATACAAATAATTACGTACCAAAAACCGATTGTTTTTTCTTTTTTGTCACTCGATAAGTAAACGTTTTCTTTATTGTGTCACACAGGTGAGGCAGGCGCCATGACCAGCGGCAGCAGCGGCAGCAGCGGGAGCGCTAACTACGGCTTCGGCGTGGGTTTGGCAGGTGGTGCGAGCACAGCCGTGGCCCAGCAAGGCCAGGGTGTAGCCGCCCTCCTCGTCATGCTCGCCGTACTCTGCTTCATATTCGCCTACTGCTGCTGGGGCGCACCGTTCTGTCGGTCACTCTGTCGCAGGCACTGCTGCTGCCGCCTCGAGGACACAGACACGGACTCGGCGGGATTTGGCGCTGTTCCGGGCTCCGGGACGAGCAATGCCGACCAGGCGATGCTCGCTACGCCTACCATTATACTATTGCCGCATGGAAGGATGCTCGTCGTCGACGGGACGATATTTACCCAGTTCCAGGCGGACAACACCGGTCAGTATAGCTTATTACTTATAATTTACTCCTCCGTTTTTTTTTTTTTTAGTAATAGCGCGATCGATGCGAAAGGTTTTTGGATGTTAATCTAAACTTCGTAATGATATTGGGTTATTAATTGTTCTGTCTTTTAAATATCTAATAGGAATGCAAACGACTACTTAAATATAGGGATCATCGCTGCACCGGTTCCTAATATGTATATTTCGAGAGCTTTTCTCTGCATGTCTACAATATTACTTCCATTATTCTCATTCGTCCTTCGTTTCAACAAAGATGTGCGTAAGGCAATTGATACTAAATTTAACCAATACCTGATCACACTATTTAAACACGTGCAGAGTACTATAATCACTAACAATTTATAATCAAACGTGTTAAGACCTTATTTCTGATCAAACTTTGACTTTGACATTATATAAAATATATGCATATAATTGGAGAAAGTAATGAATGCAAAATAGATATTGAATATATCGATAAATTATCAGAAACTGGTGCCGTGCAGGAATGACAAAAAAAAAACATTTTTTATACTCTTGCCTAATCTATAGAGACTTATTGAGCAGACCTTTTGTACATTTGGTAAGCGATATACTTCCGAGGTGTAAAGTCACTTTGTCCCATTCAAGTCCAATGTAGTAATTCCGGTATGCTATAAACGAAATTTCGTCGGCATGACGAAAGTATTCTCAACACAATGCCAATCTAATGCTTATTGGGTCAGCGCAACTTTTCCCTTAATATATATTGGCATTCTGACGGCGGACAGTTATGGGTCTATTTCCAAAATCTATTACTGTTGCGTAATGCGGAGTTGAGTTGTGACTCAAAGCATCAAATCGGAACGAGTTGAAAAAAAACTGTCAGCTTCGCGTTAGAAGTTCTTCTGAATCTGTTATTGGAATAAATTTGTTTGCTTCCGAAATAAAGTAATAACTGATTCGTATATCTAAAATGGTTACACTTTTGAATTGGCTTAAAAAGATATTGGAAAAGATATTTAGAAAAAATACCAGAAAATACTGCAATTAAACAATTTGATCGAGCATATATCAGTAAATTTGTTTCTTATATATATAATATTTGAAATAGACTATATTTATACCAGCTATATATCTATTATTTTTAATTAATAATTATTTCAAAGCACACATAAATTATTGTCAATAATTATAGGGAACTAAGAAAATCTAGCTTGTATAATCCGTGACCTTTATTATATTTTTGAAAATAATAATGCAAGCCGTAAGAGCAAGAAAAATCGCCTTATCGTTATTTCCTCGTTTTAAAAGACTTGTGCTACTCCCATTTTTCACTAGGCTACGTTAGTTCGTCGTGTCAATTAAGTTGAAGGATTGAAATGGCTTTCGTGACTAACGTCTTGCCTTTGTAAAAGTAATGAGAAAAATTGTCATACACTAAGAAAGATTCTGAAAGCAAGTGAGTCATTAGTGTTTTTCAAAAGTCTTTGAATAATAATTTTAATAACAATGAAAATTTCATACATAGAACAAAAGCTCTTTTATATTTGAATCACATTCTATTCGTTTTATTATCTTATGAAAAGTACTGAAAGATTTTTTCGTAAAAATTCAGATTTCCAAGCCAATAGAAAATTGTTTGATATGAGAATACCTATACGTGCGCAGAAGAAAACTGGAAACGCGTCTTTACTTTAATAGAATTTGCGTTTGACCTAGTTTCGCCCATTTCTATACATGTGTTTTTGCGCTATCCTATAAGATGTTCCTAAAAATCGATAATTTGAAGATTTCGTATGCGCATACATATGTATAAATATTGCCCTTGATTAAAGAAACAAATATTTCCCGTCGGTACATTATACGGCGCAGCTGAATTTCACCGATTCACATTAAATTTCTGTGTTTCGTGCAGGTCTGGATCTGGTGGAGCTCGGTGAGAGCGTTATGCGCGCACAAAGAAACCCCGGCGTTACGCGCCATCAGCTTCAGAACAGCCAAGCCAGTATAATCGAAATGGACGCGGAAACACCGAGTAAAGATAGTATGGGCTCGCTAGGATGCTTCCCGCCTCCTACATATGAAAGTATTTACGGCAAGGAGGAAGCGGGCGACATGCCTCCCTCCTACTCCGACATTCTCTTACACAGGTTTGTGCAAACTTTGCGCCAAATATTTTTCTTAAAAATCTGCAGTGATTTATTGCGCTATAAGATTTTACGTGAATTAAAATGCTCTCTTTCGTAGCTCAATTCAACAAAGATCTTACAAAACTTTGATTGGACAATAAATTTGTGGAATTTAAAAATAAAACTTATTGTATATATTAAACGTGGCATATGGGTTTATTATTTGTCTTTTATTAAAACCAAGTTAAATCTGTACAAAAGGAAGAAACAAAATAAAAAAAGTAAACTCGTTACAACATTTCAGATTCGCGAACCTGCCGTTCGAGATCGAGATGCAGGACTACGGTCACGACAGCAAGGAAGAGATAGAGATGCGCAGCTTGGAGAACTGTCCCCACATAATCGGCAATCCCATCAATAGTCTGACCTACCCATACACGGCTGCCACTTACTCGAGCCAGAGCCTACCGCGTCGCACCTCCGCGCGCAATCCCTCCCTCATCAGCAATCCCCTCGACAGCTACTACGTAGACAACGAATTGGCCGGCCTCTACAGTGGCGGCCGACACCAGCAGCAGCAGCAGCAGCAGCAGCGACGAAGAAGCGCGACTACGAGTCACATCGGTGCCGCCGCCGCGGCTGTCCTAGTCGGAGCTGCTCGCAGGCAGCGCAGGACCTCTTGCAACAACGCCGAGTGCGTGATGAATTCGTGCAGCGACGGTGGCGAACGCGCCGCAGATGGACAGCAGCAGCGACGGCACAACGACAGGACTAGCGCTAGGATCGCTACGGAGAATCAGGCTGGATCGGGTAGGTCTCGAGTTTTTTGTTCGTGCAGGTAGATGGATGTGATTCTGTAAAGTCAATATAACATTTAGATCTTCTTATAATGAGAGATTAGATACACAGGCGTTTTGACGTCTTCATTCAATTACTTATGACAATGAATCTTAAATATATCTACTTTTAAATTTATAGTGGAAACTGTGTTGGACAACCGATTCAACCATTCCTGGGATACAAGCAGCAGATTGCAAAACGACGCGATGAATTCGAGGAACAGCGCTAGAAGCGATTCTAGAAGAAGCATAGACACGGATGACTTGTCTAGAGCAAATCTTGCTTACGTCAGATCAAACGTGGACCACGAGCCGGTCAGGTCACACCAAGAGAACAGGATATCGACTGACCAAATCAATTGGAATCTGAATAACTTAGATGTTAGATACAATTCGGATAATGAGAGGCCCGAGAGTTGCTCGAGTAGACGAAACGGTGAATGCGACGAAGCCGGCGCCGAGGAAGATCCCAGTAATTTCAAAGCTTTGGCTGATATACGTGAAAGTAGAGTTTAAGCGAATTTCAAGACTGTGTGTATGGTGCTAAAGAGTTCATCTGTCGATTAATGAAAACGAAACGTGTGACGAATGTATGTAAATTAGCTTTTTCAAAAATAATTTAACGAAATCAAAAGACCTAGGTTAATGATTTTTCGGAGAAAGTGAACGAGTGATCAGTCGGATATTACTTGTAAGAAGTTTAACGACTTTATGTTATCCTTTTATATATGTACAGTCAAAATGACCAATTAGGTAATTTCGCAGCTCTTTCTTTGTACCAAAATTGTTATAGGAACAAAGAAATCAACAATAGTACAGACATTAGTACAGTCCGTCCAAAGACTTACACAATTTTTAAAATATGCATTGATCGGACTTCATATTTTAGCTTAATTTTTTAAATGATCTCTCTCGAGTTGATGTTGACTAAATAAAAATAAACTTCAGAAGAAGACAGCGGCCATCTTGCCTAGTAAATGAACAATAATGTGATTGCGACAAGAATCTGTTCAACAATATCCAAAGAGCACAAAAAATATTCCTGTAATTGACATTGAAAAGCTAAAAGCTAATGAAAAATCTATGGCACAAATGTAATGTAGCATATAAATGTGCATGAAACTTAAATACTATTTGTGTAATGCGTTATCATTATGTGCACTATTAATGTTAGCAATAAGTCAAATCTGAATTAACTGTTAATATGTGGAATAAAACATAAAATTAATGATCTCATATGATTGAGTATTATTAAAATAAATATTATATTTCATTTAAAATTAATATTTACAATACTTTATCAGTTAAAAAGTAGCTGACAAAAATTTATTTATTCCAATAGTCGCTTGGAACTTACCAAAAAATTTTTTTTTTAATCTAATCACTATCCATTTCTTCAGGAGCTGATGAATCTTCATCAGTATCCCGCTTATTCCAATCTTTTAACTTGGCTCCCATTACAAAATCATCCCTTAAAACACTCCAAACTTTATTTTCCTGAAAAATACAATTAAATATTCAATATATGTACCTATTAGAGATTAATTATTACAAAATAATTGTTAAAAAAAATTATTTAAGAATTTAACATTGAAAAAGTTGATATTTATAAACAGAAAATAATACATCTTTATATTTAAATTAGCTTATTTTAAGACTTATGTATGAAAAGTTTTAATATTGAAAACGAGAATTACTTGGTATAAAGAATATACCTTTTTACTACTATCATTTTCTTCTTCCTCCTCTTCCTTCATTTCTTCTTTGTTATCGTCTACTGCTAACTTATTAGTGCCACCCATTAAAACATCTAAAAATGCTCGTCTATCTATATTTTTCAAAGCCTTTTCCCTTTTCCTTTCCAAAGGTCCAGCTTCAACTAATTTATCTTCAATCTCTTTTTGTTGTTGCCTTACAGCATTAAATAACTGAACAACACCGCTAAACAAATAAAGAATTAACAATAAATAAAATAATTTAGTATCAGTATATACAGGTTTTTGTGTAAATAATAAAGTTTTCATTTAATTACTTGGTAGCAATTTTTTGTAGACGTTTTTCTCGCTCTCTATCTAATACAGATGGCTTCACTCTTATACCCAATGATTCTTTTCTTCTGTGCTTTTTTAATTCAATATTCTTTTCATCTTCATTAATGGATTTGTCTTCTAATTTTATAGTTTCTTTTTTTACTTCACCATCTTTAGTTTCAATTTCATATGGTACAACTTCTTCTTTTGGTTTAACTACTATTTCATTTAATTTTTTAGCTTTTGACAAAACAATAGATTTCTTTCTTTTTGGTTTCTTGGTACTCAAAATCTTTTTCATAGCATCAGCCCAACCAAGATTTGCCTTCGATTTATCATCAACAATAGATTCTTTGTCATCATTTTCCTCTGCTTCGGATTCATCTCCCTCTGCTCCTGAACTTGTTTGATCATCTTGACTAATACTATTTCTATTGTCTATTTCTTCATTAGGACTATCAGTTCCAGCTTCTTCTACATCTGAGTCTTCAAGCTCTTCAGAGTCACTTTCTTCTAATTCTTTAGATACTGGTATTTGCACTGCATAGATTAAAGGTTATGTTTATATTTATATTTTGCGAACAAACATGTTCTTAATAACTAAAAATCTTATTCGTAAACTTTACACATTAATAAACTTAATTACTTCCAACAATTAGTAACATAATTAAATATAGTAAGAACTTTATATTGATATTAAATTTACCTAAAGGTTTTTTTGGTGACTTTTTAATTTTTGCAGATGTGTCCAGGGCTATCATATTGAATATTATTTACACTATTTTTTATACAAATACCTATAGAAAATTCACAAAATGATCAATACTGTTGATAAAATATAATTTTATTATAGTTAAATTTAAATCATCAAAACACTCGGGTCAACCGCGTGGTCGGCGTGCTTACTGGTTGTATAGAAAAGTATTCTACTTTATCGACGTTCATATTGTCGTATATATATCCTTTAGTAGGGGTCCCAACTCCTAATATAATAGAGAGAACATGTCCTATACTTACAGAGCAGTGAAGTGGAATTTAGGAAGTATAAACTGTATTGACAAACAGCAAAACGCAATATGCACATTTAAAGATTCAAACCTGCGCTGTATTTGAAAACATAAATTATTAAAAAATAACATCACTGTTCGATTTTACTTAGAATATTCAATTTTACCCCATTTTGTGCCGGCAAAATCTTTTGCAGATTCGTGAAATGAATACCTATATAAATACTATTTTGTCACATATCAAAAAGATTTGGACAAAAAATCACCTTGATTGGTTAAGGGAGTTCTCTCGATAATTGAATTGATGATGTCATTGACTTACAAATTTTTATGTAGCAAGGTAAATGATTGAAGAAGCTCCAGTTACAATTTCGCGAGGCTAGGGTACCCCAAAACTAAGAATTAAATATCTTTGTTATTGCTTTTTTAACACGTAGTCTTATGGGAAAGATTCTCTTTTTTGCGATTATAAATTAATTGATGATGACAGCTTTTCGATTTTTTTTATAGTAATACAGATTTTTTTTTAATTTTTAGCAATTTTCTAAAGTACCATAGGGTAACTGTGAAATACGAGGGAGTTGATATTTCATATATAAATCTCATTTGCCTATAGGTTATACATGCAGAATATATACCTGTATATACCGACTGACTGGTCAAATCTAGTAAATTCTATACTTGACTTCCTACGTATAAGGAGAACCTCCTTAAATTCGATGACAAATGATCGGTGACATTTTAACTATTTTCGATTCAATGATTTGGCAATGAATATTCCTATAGGGCGTTTAGCTTTTGTTAGCATAAATGACAGAAGGGTGATGACTTGTAATATTTATTAATTTATTATATTTATCATAGTAAATTTAAGCCTAGAATAGGTGAATTCTAAGAAATCTTCCAATATATGATTTAGCCAATAATTTTAATAAAATAAACAATTAATACTATATTCATAATTACTTATCGACCGAGAAATATAGTCACTAAAAAAATATAACGGCTTTCTACCGCGCATGCGAAATTAGACATTTTAACTAAAATATTTTTTTTATACATTAATAGATTAAAAAACTTACATTGTCATAATCATTATTGTAGTTAAATAACCAGTTACCAGATAGAATTTTTTTCAACAATCACTGTATGTAGATGTCAGTATTTATACATAAAGTGTGAGCTTTTTTTTTACAATGTGATGTTATGTTGCGGTCTGTATAATATCTGTACGCAGGTAGCCGGTACCTATAACGGCTATAACTCTGCTCCCATGCAGGGTTATCGTGGATGCAGTATTGTTTTCGTTCATAATTAACCTCAACATTATTTATAGTAAAAACTTTTGAATATATACGTTACAATGAATAGAAAATGGAATGAAGCAAAGAAGCCTCCCTCCAAAAATTCACCAGAATTATTTGAAGACGACGGTAAGGAAAATAAATTTTCATTAAGCAAACTTCGATCTGTTTTTTACAATTATTATATGGCAAAAAAACATTTTATTTAGAAAAACTATTGGAAATTATATGAGAGCATTCTATTAAATATTTACTAACAAATTGGTTAATGAATAAAATAATTTGTTAAGACAATTCATGAAGAATTACTAGGTTGTACATAATTACAATCTTTTTTTGTTTCTTTATTTTTAGTGAATATTTGAGCTAAATTTATTGTGCTTTGGAATAATTGCTTGGAATAGTTGATTTCTTTTCATATTTGTTATGTAATTAATGTAAAAAATGTATGTATTGATACAAAGTTATTATTTATAGTATATTTAAAGTCATTTAAAAGTATTCTTGAGTTTCTACATATCATGAAAATGTAAATAATAAATATTACATTAATAGGATATTTATTTACATTTTGTTATTATTGTCTGGGACTAACTCTAAAATTAAATATCTTAGTTCCAAAAAAAATAGAAACTGATAGCCAAAAAAGAATTAATAGAATAGTTTGATTTCTATCTAAACTCTTAATTCGTCTTAAGACTGAGTGCGTTGCATTGTCAATTGATAATATTCTTTATAAGACATTTGACAATTTGATTTGCAGAAGTTGAGACATCACCATCAATTGATGTAAGAATAAAAAAATCATCCGCAACGCCTGGTTTAAGTAAGAGTCATAGCACACCTATTGAAAATAGAATAAGAAAAAATAATTCTGAATCTCCTGATCTAAATTATGGAGAGAGTCCCATAGAACCTCTCACCCAGAACCCACCCAATGAAGTTGGGTGGGATTACCGACCAGTGTTTAAAGATGAAGATGAAACATCTCCTATGTCAATGAACATTAGTCGGACTCCAAAAAGAAATGTTCTTTTAACCAAAAAAAGGAATTCAAATTCTCCATTACTGTATAAGCCTCTAAAAAAAAAACTGATTCAGGAAGAACAGCAAGAGCATATGGTAGGGTTTATGGCTGAATTAAAAGCCATAGCCATAGATATTAAATCGAAAAAAGATATACTAAAAGATAATGAGGTTCCTGAAAAATGCGAAAGCAATGTAAAAAGTCCATCAGCTGTGGAAATAGACAGTCAACCATTAAATGAGTCTGATATTAATCTGCAGGTTACAACGAATACCGATGATTCATCAGGAGAAAATAAGATTATATCAGAGATCAAAAACTGTAATGCACTTCTTGATGACTCTATTGAAGATATTATGGTCATCTGCAGTCAAAAAGTAGAAGAAGAAGAACTAGTAGCTCAAAGGAAGCACCAGGTACTGATTTCTACAAACAGTTTACAATTAGAAAAAGTTATTTCAAATGCATCTTCTGATTCAAGTCTTGACAAAATTGTTAAAAATCATTCTAAAGAAAATGTACAGCCTTCAAACAGCAATGACAAAATTACTAATAGCACCAGCAGTAAAAATTCTTCTACAAGTAAAACAGGAAAATCAACTTCTCTTGAAATTCCTGATGATTCTTTTGATGAATTTTTTGTTGAAATTGATGATGAAGAGTTCTGTAAAAATGCCAATAGTGAAATTATTATTGATAGTGTAAATAAATCAATTAAATATTCTAATAAGCTTACAAATTCAGTATCAACTTCAGTGACAGTATCAAAAACTTCTGTAAGTCATAACAAGTTTTTTCAATCAAAAAATTCATCACATGTTACAAATTCAAAAGCTAGCACTGCATCAACTGTTACTAGCGATATTAATAATATACAAACTTCAAAGGCTTCCATTCAGAATAAAATTGTAAATACAAAGGCCAATTTTGGATATTTGAATAAGGATTATGTAAAAACAAACAGTTCTGGTTTTCACTCACAAACACAGACAAGTCATAGTAGTAGTAGCAGTAGTAATATGAATACAGAAACAAGATTGTTTAAAGCAAAAAGCTTTTCTGATTCTAATTTCTTACACCAACACAGTAATAACTTTGGTCCTAGAAGCAATTCAAATATTAACATGAATTCAATGATTCATCAACGACAACAGAGTGTAAATTCTGCTAATCAAAACCCAAAATCCACTTGTTATACTTCAGGATCTTCAATGGAAAATAAAAGTTTACGCAGGATACATTCTAGTTCTTCTATTGGAAAAGCAAATGTAAATAATAGTGAGCAATCAAAATTATCTGCCAATGTATCACAGTCATTATCCACACCTGCAGAAATAGAAAGAAAGCGCCAAGAAGCCATAATGAAAAGACAAGCTAAATTAAAGTCAAAGGATAATAACGCTCAACTAAAAAGGCCATTCCAATACCCAGGAAAAAAATAAGGGTATTTAACATGTTTAGTGATTAAAACTTTTGTGATCAAGTAATTCTTATAAGAATACTGTATTTTTCTAAGTTAATCGTATAAAGTGAATGAAGTATAACAAGTGTATAAATGACAGGAATAGAACTCAAAATGTTATAAATCTCTACTATTGGTAGGGTGTGTATTATATTATTATTGTTTGTAAGATAAGAAGAATTTATACGTTTGCTAATAAAGCAATGACTGCGCCAACTATATCATTTGTATTTATTTACCTTTTAAATACATTATAGGTACTAATAAAAAATTTTGATACTATTGATCTTTTTCTTTAAAAATTAAATTAAAATATGAAAAAAAAATTACATTTGATACATAGCATCAAAAACCTATTAACCCATTAACGCCGAAGAACGCAGATTTTGACATAGATCTTTGAGCTCCAAACTTTATAAGAAAAACCGAGTAAATATTTATCAGAATAGCATATCCAACTATTTTTGGGCATGCTCTTTCGATTTCCGGGTTCAAATTTGCATTTTGGAAGCCCTGAAAAAAAATATGGCGGATTCAAAGAAAAAAAATGCGAAATAACGGAAATTTTTTTTTTAAGATTTTTTTTCGAGATGAAAGGTTATTGGG
>UELV01094440.1:12765-31603 GCA_900490015.1 Megastigmus stigmatizans | reverse complement strand
CCCCGACTCTATATAGGGGCCTCTATACGATTCATAACTATAATCTTTACCCGCGTCTTATTTATGCATTCTCACATTGGCCCGCTGCAGCGGTCTTGTCTATTATAAGTGCAATGCGGTGGTATAAAACCTTAACTTGCATCTGCGGGCTCGATCTTTTCGCTACTGGAATCGTTATTTGTCTCAGCTGTATTATGTGTGTATTCGAGAGAACGGTAGTTTCGGTTTCAATTTCATTCTTAAGTATTCTGCACACATAAATTCCTGCACTTCTGCGCAAAGTTTGAAATGTTGAAAAGCAGGCCATTAGCGCGCTTTATTAACATATCATCGTCTGGCGAGTTATGCGTTGTCTTTAAAAAGTTTAAAATCTGCAGTGTAGGTAACAATGCGCGCAAGTTAATCTGACAGTACATATATAGAGGCAAAGAATGCAGCAGCAGCAGCAGCAGCAGCAGGTATATACATATATACCTGTATATAATATATAGGAAAGCGGGTATATATAGAGAAAGACTGAAAGAAAAGGGGAAACAAAGAGGGATTTTTGCGAATGCGACTGCGACGGTGGCGGCGGCGGCGAGTACTAAATAAAACATCACTCGCACTCGAGACTCGTCGGCGAGTCGTTAGTACGTCTGACATGTACCTCGTGCACACAATCTGGTTCGTCCTCCACTCTCTCTCTCTCTTTCTGCTTGTCTCTCCCGCTTCCTCCCGCTTCCTCCTCTCGGTCTTTCTTTGGCCGCGGCGAGTCAGCAGCAGCAGCAGCAGCAGCAGCTCGTCCTCGTCTCCGTCGGCGTTCCTTCTCCTCCCGGGGGCCGGGGCCCTTGCAGCGGTCCGCCATCGCCGCTTGTGCAGCGCGGCCCGCGGTGATAGAGAAGCAAAGCCCAGGGACGTCCATCACTGTCGGCGCGCGGGCCTCGATCGCCTCCTCTCTTGCTCTCTCTCTCTCTCTCTCTCTCTCTCTGTCCCCTCGAGCTCCCATGTATGCGCTCGCAGCTCTTTTCAGCCCAGAAAGAGAGAGAGGAAGGGAGAGAGAGAGAGAGAGAGAGAGAGAGAGAGAGAGAGAGACAAAGATGAAGCAGCGACTGGGCCGATGCTGGATCAGCGCTCGCGCGAGGGACGAGGACGGCAACGACGCGCGCCGCATTCCGTCGACTTGTTTTGGCCCGCGCAGGATCAGTTATATCGCTGCGGAGAACCGACGGAGCAGCTCGGCGCTGCAGCTATACGCGCAAAAACGCAAGAGTTTTCTTCCTCTGCAGCGGCCGCTCAGCTCCCTTCTCCTGCAGCAAACGTCCTCGCGATCCTTCTCTCCTCCTCGACGCTCTTCTGCGCGCGCTGTTAAAACGAGATCGTCCCGCTGCAGCGGCAGACGAGCTTTTTCTGACAATTAATACACTGCCACACGCTGCAGCAGCCTGTGCGATTTCGACTGATGTGTGTTTCTACCCTGCTCTCTCGGGCAATTCATTCTTGCGCATTTTTTGGAGATTTCCCAGATATTTATATAATGGGAGGCTGCTGGTGCTGCTGCTTTTTGTGCCTGGTCGGCTCTTTGCATGCATGGCTGGCGCGCACTTCTCCAAGAGTATTTCGTAAAAGTGCAGCTCGACTTTTGCACGCTTCATAATGTGTGCTGCAGACCAGCGTGGCCCATTACTTAATTAAGGAATACTTTGCGGAACGTGAACGAATTTGAAAATATTGATTCTCAATCAGCCGAGCGTTCCAAGTATACTTTTTTCGTAGACGTCGACACAAATCTCTTTGTTTTTTTTTTAACGCTCAAATCAATCGTGCATGATAATGGCCAAAGTAATGATTCTTTTTTAAAAAGAGGTGTGCAGTAGTTCCGAAAGTCCTGCCACGAGCTCCAATAGATCCGAGAGTTGGAATAATGGCGTTGGGAGTGCGCAGGATATACCCTATGAAGGGAGGGTCGTCCGCGCGTATGTTTCGGCGATTCCTCGGCATCGTCGTCGCGTCGCTCGGGCCGAGATTGTTACAGGCCGATCAAATAATTGGAAGATTCCCCGCATCTACCTGTATATAGGTACGTGCTCGCGGGCCTTAAGGAGAAAATGATCGTGTTCGGTGTATATACGTGCGCGCGCGCGGCCTGAGAGACATCTCACCGCCATACAGAGAGAGATCTGCTCGCGATCCTCGGCCTCTTATACTCTCTGTCTTTGTGCGCGAGTCCGCGACTATGTGTGTGTGTGTGTGCAGTGTACTCTGTATACCTTTAGTGCGTGATGCTGCTGCTGCTGCTGGCCTGCTCGTTTCCTTGTCGAGATCGAGATTCTCTCTCTCTCTCTCTCTCTTCTCAGCTGCCGCTTCTCTCCCTCTTATTCGCTCGCTTGCTTCTCTCTCTCTCTCTCTCTATCTCTCGTTGACTCGAGTACAAGAGAACAATTCTGTCGAGCCGCAAGAAAACCTAAGAATAATGAGGTGTAAATTGGCACTTAGCGACTAGCCCCTGTCGACGAACTGCCTTATAAAGCTGAATAGAAGCGAGTATTCTCTCGACTATATATATATATATATATATATATATATATGCGTATATATATACCTGCTGCACCCTGCACTCTATATGCAGTTTGTACACACGGGTAATCAGCGGCTGCATATTTTTCAGCCCGCGCGCGACCAGAGGAGATTCAACTTTTCTTCACGAGCCATTTAATGCGATTAAAACTGGTGCTCGCTGACAAAAAAAAACTCTCGCATTGATTTGGATGTACGTCACGTTTTTATTCTACCTTATATATATGTGTGTGTGAGAACTTGTGACTTTCGAAAACTTTGCGAGATTTTGGCCGAACGCGATCCGTGCAGAAAGATAATAATGTAGCCTACCTACATCAAAACATGTAAATTAACATGATAATATCTGATTAATGCCCACCGAAGCCCCGGGCATAATTACCATTTTTAACACTTTTGCACTTTTATGAATCAATTTCAATTTTTAAGACACGTGAGAAATTCGCTCATCTCTCAAGGTGTATCGTAAATTCCCCAAAGATTCTGCATCTCCTGCATTTTTGTATGTCAATCAATTATACATATATAAAGAAAGAACTTTTTTAATATACATTTTATCGTGCACCTTAATCTAGATTAAGCTGTAATATGATCAATGAGATAGTCAGCTCCTGCGGTATATTAATTTTAAATACCTGCAATATGTGCGCTACTAAAATTGTAATTAAAAAAATAATTAATGTTTCCTTATACAATTAGCTTTGAAAATCGGTTAATGTAAAGATACATAGAATCTTCGCATCGTTTCATAAACTGCAACGCGTTTACTTCGTATCTTCGGAGTATCTACATTCTAATTCCAATAATAAAGACTGCAATGAAGAGATTTCAGTTTTTGGTAGTAGTCCGATTCTCGATACATTTGCTATACAACTCTTTGTAATTCCAGCGTAAAGCTTTCAATGGCATTCTATGAATTCATTATTCAATGCCTGTGTTTCCACCATATCGTAAAGAAGATATTACTTTTTCCATTGCTTCTGCAGCTACATGTGTACACTCAATTCTTACCGCAAATTCATTACATAAAGCTACATTTACGATTTTAAAAATATTATTATCTTACACATGCGTCAGTTTTGCATATGAAATTTGCGATTAAGCAAGTTCGATTTCGACACTATTGTAAAAATTTGACCAATAATATATTTTAGATGAAACTTATGATGTTATTCGTTGTTATAGAGTAAGCCTTCTTTCCACATGGATATTTTTCCAGCAATTGTCTTTATTATAGCTGGGAAATTTATATTCTATCGTAAATCCGCGCAAAGTGGGTATGGATGCAAGTATAAAAAAATAAATTCCCAAACGCGATTTTCACGATGCACTATACAACATATACCCTGTACTTTTATTGCGTAATTTTATACGAACTTACATCCAGCACATATTCCTTTCTATTAAAAACTTGTAACACACCGAGCAATAAAATACTCCACACAGTTGAACCGACCCACCGGTCTTTTTAAAACTACACAATTAGCTTATATTTATATATAATTATTTCCAACGTAATAGGCGTTTAGCGCAGAAAAATAAATAATCTGGAGATATTATCGAGATAGTATCTGCTCGCGCTAAGTTAAATTCAATCATCTAAACCTTCGGCCGCCATTGTAATGGGCCGTGTATTTTCTTTAGCCGCGAGAGCTAAGGTTTTGCTATTGTTTTCCGGCTGCTCTGCGCGCGCCCGCAACTCTGGCTTATTGCTGCACTGCACACACACACACACACACAAGCCGCGGCAATGCACCGTTTAGCCGAGAACAAAGCTTTACACTCGCGGTTTAGAGTTACGCATGATTCACACACACACACACACACACACACACACATAGAGCGCATATAAATTTACTTTCGAAATAACGTAGCAGTATATAGGCTGCGAACTTTTGCTGGCCTCGCGCCTCTGTATATTCCTATTTATTTTCGTTTCATTGACCGGCTCGCGCGCGCGCGTGATAAAATCAGCTCGATCGGCCGCGTGTGCGCCTTGTGTGCACGCGTAGATTCAAAGGGGCTCTCTCGAGAGACAACACTCGACCCGCTATATACCTATACATACATCTATACACTTATATAGAGACAGGAACACGGCGGAGTTTGAGTATATATACACAAATGGATCCACGCGGACTGCGGGCGAAAATAACTCGGTCGAGGGAGATCGGCTAGCGCGATATTAAAAAGAGCCCCTTGATATCGAAGGCGCGTTTGACTCGAAAATTTAAATAACAAAGTATTATACACACGGAATCCAAGAGATCCTATACTACGTTGGTCTGCCGCTTTGTCACGATCCGTGTGCAACTTGCCCGCGAGTGTGAGAGAGAAAGACCAGGTATAAGAAAATAAAATGGAGATTTTTCTAATGTCTATACGAGAATGTCTATCGTCGTGTGACCCTGATTCGCGTGCAATTTCTCTCTTTTAAATGCGTCTCCAATTCACCTTTCCTACCACGAATTTTTTATCAAAATGGATCCCTCCGCGGAGCTTTCGCGTACGATAACGGACAAGTTATTGCCAACGAGATAACCTCCAGTTCATTGTATACTTTAGTACGGCAAAGACGATACACGTAAATTATTTGGAACTGTTATTTACTTATTTAAGATAACAAATCACTTTGAGTCTACATTTCATTATTAAACTATTTAAACTTATACATTTCTCTTAGCTATTTATCCCATAATGCAGGTACGTTTATTCTTTACACGTAAAATGATGTCTATCAGAACAGAAATAAGTACGATAGCCATTAAGATAGGGAAAAAGAAACGCAATGCTTATAGAGAGACCAAACGCAACATGCGATGACACGAATTAGAAAAAGAAAATAAGCATTTGATTTGATACAAAATTGGAGTCCCTTGATTTACAGAGAAAGTTTTCTATAAACTGGAGACATTTTGTATTCATGGATTTCTACTTAATGTATTATGCATAAGGTACAATAAACTCGATCTTTTCTATATGTCCCCCATTAATTAGTAAAGCAGTAATTTTATTTTTTTATTCATCAAGTCTAATAGTGTACTAATTACGCAGATTCTTTTTATAATTTAATTAGACGAATCTAAAATCATTTCCCATTGACAATATAATACTAATATAACGTAAAAGGTATGTTTTTAAAGAGTTCTATTGATCTTAATAGTAGATAGTATACATAAATTAGAAGTAATGTGGCATTTTTACATCATTTGTAATAATCAATAACGGTAAAGGTATACGTACACATAAGATATTTGCAGTTATGAAATTGCCATCACTTTCAACAACAAATCAGTTTCGGAATGGTAAAAGAAGGTTAGACGAAATAGTATATTAGCAAAAGGTCAGCAAGGGCAAAGAAAACCTCTTGTCTTGGTAATTGTCGAGGTGAAAAGCAGGTGAGTCGCGATCAGAGGGAAGAGCACACAGGCCGCGCAATAATATTCAGATGGATGTGGGTAACAAGCTCAGGAGCGCGCGCGGGGGCATCTCCATGGGAACGCGATATCGATTGGGGCTGGGAAAGGTGGGCAGGCGCGTTGATGTTACCGAACGCCGCCGTACCGCGGCTTGAGTTTTTCTCAACGGCTGCTGCTGCTGCTGCTCTGCTCCCGCGCCGCCGGAAAGTAGTCGTGCGGTTGAACAAAAAAGAAACACCCTGATAAAAAAAATGTCGAGACAAAAAGGCTCGCCCTTATATTACAAGCGATATCAAATTTCCGACTGACTGGTTTAGCTATATGTCTGAAACCACAGCACGTTTATGGTAGCAATTTTTTCGAAATTGCTTCATTCGCTGGCGCCTTCTTTCCACGCTAATTTACTTTCCAACTAAGACCTTTGTGTGACTTGTAGACAACTAGTTTTTTTTTGATGATCGATGAAAGCTTTCGAAAGTTTTTGTTTTTCGTTTCTAGTGTTTCCTATGCACGCAAACTTTATTTTGAGGAAGTAGAATAGTCGAGCGCTGATGTTGGAAAAGTGTCAAATATTTATTTAACGCTGCCCAAGAAAGTGCAGGTATGTAAGTACACGTAAAGAAGTCAGTTTTCTCCGCAGAAGTCTTGCACAATGGCACGAAGCGAGCTATGGGCGCTCGTAAAGGAGAGAGATAAAGAGGGAGAACGAGAGAGAGAGAGAGAAGAAAGAATCGTAAAAGTAAAAGTACTGCAAGAATTCCAGCAAACCGGGCGCAGAGTGTGTGCAGTTGGAAACTCGGTTGAAAATTCATAATTACAACGTAATGGTAAAATAGGTGTTAAAGAAGCGAAGCGCCGGAGGCTCGCGCGAGCGTCGGCCATGCGAAAAATTGAGGAGGGCGCGTTCGTTCGCTCTCCGCGCTCGTTTTCTCTCTCTGTCTCTGCTGGTGTGTACGCAGCCGGTGTATGTATGTACGTGTATAAGAGCCAGTGAAGGAAAAGAAGAGAGGGCGGCGGAAGTATGCAGGAAAAATAAAAGAGGAGAGCGAGCGCGCGCGTATATACTTACTGGTTGCTGCTGCTGCTGCTGCTGCTCAAGACAAGGAGAGAGAGAGAGAAGTGAGGGAAAGCGCCTGCAAGGCATTAGGGCGAAACCGGCAAAGAGGGGTTGAAGAATGAGGAGAAACTGAGCTGCTTTTATAATAGAGAAGGGTGTGTGTGTGTGTGAGAGAGAGAGGGAGAGAAAGAGAGTATACATAGAGTGAGTGGAAAAGAACAAGAGGGAGAAGACGCCAAGATCGAGTGGGAGGGAGTGAGTGCGAGAGGGTAGGAAAGCGTCAGAATAATGTAAAAGAGAAAGGGAGACTGAACGAGCGAGGGTATATAACGTGCATATATATGTATATATATAGAGAGAGAGAGAGGTGCGGAGAGCAAAGGTTTATTGATTTCGCGGCGCTCGCATTGGCGCGCTCGGTAATGTAGGAAGGGGGCCGACGATGTGCGGCCAGGCGCGTGAACCCCATTTATTCGATCGTTTCTACATGTGTATAAAGGGGGAAGCTGCTTTTTTCTCTCTCTCTCTCTCTCTCTCTCTCTCTCAGTGTGTGTGTGCGGTGAGCGAGGAGCGCGCGCGTGTCAGAGGTTACGCAAACAGAATGATTGATACATTAGTCCTGATTCTGGCCTCCTCGCTCGCTTGCCTTACATATCCTTTATTCTTTTTGCCGAATTGATTTTTTTTCCGTTGAAACCAACTTCGCCCTCCTCCTTCCACCCTTCCCCGCGCACCATCGCCTTGCCTCTCTCTCTCTCTCTCTCTCTCTCTATACTGCTACTATATAGCGTGTGTAGAGTGTGATGTGCTGATGAACTCCGGCTTCTCCGCATCTACTTCCGCGCTCTCATCCTCTCTAGATATATTTCTCTATTTATAACCCCTGCGAGCGAGCATATCTCGGCCGAGCACACCAGAGACGAACCTAATTTTATTGCTTTATGCTTAATTACATTTTCTTATACCCTAATGCATATAGCACACATAGAAAAACTATTCTATTTTGAATGAAATCAATTTATTCTTCGCACAATCTAATCTGTACACCTTTTTCTTCGTCTATAAATTGTGATGCCCTTTTTTAAGTGGCTCTGCTTGTGGATATCGAAAAGAATGATTTTACAATCCTATAATGAAGCGACAGCCACTATTCCTTAAGCATATATTAGATATTATTAGTAATTTTTTTAAATATTCTTTTTATTTTATTATTGTAACAAGTACCTAGCTCAAGCGCAACTATGGAACAATTGATTTCCTTTACTTGAGTGCAAAGTATCAAACTTTCAGCGAGTAACGTTTGATGAGGATGCTAATAAAAATAGTTTGAATATGAGGACACCTAGAGAATTATGCGAGCGCTGTGTCTTTGATAAAATACTTTGGGGACATGTGTTTGTTTCTATTAGTTCTAGCATTATTTCATTGAAATAAATTATCATTTTATTTTTGTCATATTGCAGTAGCGTATAATTCTGTTGGCAATTCTAATTCGATATGGTAACATTTTTAAAACTTTTCTTCACTTTGCTTTAAATAAATTCTGTGATGCCATATTTTCCTACCGAACCGACGACATATTCATAATTATAATAAATGTGTATCGATCACTTGTAAGCCTGAAAGATCTGTTATGTAATACAGATGTACTCTACTTAAAAAAAATATTCGATAACTTGAGTTAGAAATTCAATTACTGAAAACTCAATAATATCATTTCAAAATTAATAATCTATATATGCAGCAGAAAATAAAGTTCTTTGTAATCGTTTAATCATCGATGTAAACGTACACACACAAAAAATCGAAGGTATTCAAGATAAATAATTAGTTCCGCTTATAATGTAATACTATATAGCAAAAGCATTTGGTCCGTGGTGAGCGATGCTCGGTCTGAAAAGTACTTATGTACAGCTGCCCGACGGGAAAGAAATCGGTGGAAATTTATTCGACACGACAAAGATTCGCAATTATAGGGCAGATTTATCATTGGCATAAGGCATATATGTGTTAAGCCGCGGCCGAGGCTGCACACACACACACACACACACACACACACACACACACAAATATCGGCGTCCAATCGAGCCGCAGTCGAGCAAAAAGATCAGCGTGTCGATAGTAGGTGGGACTGATGCAGGCTGCAGTCTGCCCCGCGGCCGCGCACTCGCTCCCTCTCCCCTTTTTCATTATTCTTTTTCTCGGCTGCGGCTGCAGGATCTCTCTCTCTCTCTCTCTCTCTCTCTCTCTCTCTCTCTCTCTCTCACTTGGCAGCAGTAGGAGCAGGAATTTTCGCTAAAAGTCGCGAGCGGCACGTAACTAAACGCGCTTTCGCTCGGCATTCATTAACGGCTCCGTGGCTGCCGCGCATAAACCCTTATTGCTTTCCAGCGTCCGAGCGAGTTTATATAATATATATATATACATATACATATATAAGCGCAGGCCGGCACCTTATCGGATCTACCGAAGCGGCCGCTGTAGCGCTTAAAGCGAGCGAGTAAACGCGCCCACTGATCCCCGCGCTCGCGCGCGATTAATACTACATATATACACAGGCCCAAAGGTGTTGGGCGCGATTCGCGTTTAATTAGCGGGCGAAGAATAAGTTAATTAAACCGCTGCAGCGGGGAGACCCTCGCGATGATCGATATTCCCCCGTGCAAGTGCAGCATGCGCTTCAGCTTATTCCGCATATATATCGCTGCCCATGTGCATGCGAGGAGCGGGATAAGTGCAGTTTGCTTGCCTTTTTTTTAATAGCCTCATAAATTTAGGGGGAAATGAGTACCGTGCTCGAATGAATTCTACATAATTTTAAGGAGTATATAAAAGTATGTTGAATCTCTATGCTGCAGGTTTAAAAATAATCTGATCCTAAGGTAAGTATACATAAATTCAGTTCTATCATAATCTAGAATCCGATAGATTGACTGCACAGTATATTAATTGAAACAAAAGAAAGATTATTCTCGCGAATAGAATGTTATTATCGGTTAGCGTGAAACTGCTGCGCAGAGAGCCACACGGTATATTTAATTTAGGAGAGACGCGCAACTATCCGCGAAATCACAGAGTCAGCCGGTATAGATAAGGAGTAGACGATACGGCGCTCGGAGCAGAGCGAATATAGCCGACGAACGCATCGCGCGCGGCTGCAGAAGCAGCAGTTTTACTCGCGGTGTAGATTCTCGCGTTGGTAATTCCAGTAGGAGAGGCGCGCTTCCCGTCGTGAAAACGAATCGCTTCGTGCCCTCTTCATTAAAGAGAGGTATAAGCTCGGCCCAGCGAGGAGAGCAGAGAGAAAGAGAGGAAGATAGGCCGAAAGGTATAGGGCATCGAAACAGACTGCATGCACCGAAGCAGACTCGGTGCAGGCCGACGCACTTTACGATTGCTTTCGCACACGATCTCGAGCTCTTTCTCTCTCTCTCGCTCTCTGCGGGCCGACAAGCCCTATCGCTGAATTCATTACCGGAATCCCATGCTCCGCGGTTTTGTATTTGAGCCTCGCTCGCCACGCTCGGCCTCCTTCGCTCCTTTTTACTGCCCCCGCACGCGCCCCAATTGTGCTACGCGCGGAAATTGATTTTTTTCCCTCCGACTCGCTACTCTCTCCCTCTCTACATTGTATCTACTTGTACCTTTACAGCTTTTACTATATGTATACTTATACGTGAGTTTCTCAAAGTGTATATGTATGTCATTGTCAGAAATAGGAGAGTTTTTGGTCTTTCGAGTTATTAATAAAAGTTATTTTTTAAGCTTTCTCGCTAGGAATCGAGGGTTAACCCAGCAGTTTATCAGCATTCTGACTTGGTGTAGCCGGAACACCAAAATTATAAGCTGTTTCTAGGCTTTGGGAAGACGATGATAAGTGGCTTCTGGGAGTTTTTTTTTTTATCAATTAAGCCCAAGTCGACTTTTGACGGCTATTACTTTATACAGCAATCTAATCTAAAAAAATAATTTCTTATTCTTTTCTTTTATATATTAAAGAGTTTGAAAAAGTTGCAAGAGATAGATATCCTTTATCTTTCTACGAAAAATACTGTTCGATATATTAATGAGACATTCCATCTTGTCTCTGTTGAAAACAAATTAAGCTGTCATGTGCAGTAAATAATTAAAATTATTTGTCATTTCCGTATCGCGCATCAAAAGATTTATTTATAAAAGTAGTTTATTCCGATGATCGATATAAAAGTAAGAATCCAGAAATTAATATAGTTCGCCGATCATTTAGTTTATATAAAGTTAAGTGTCGCGGGCGGATGGAAAGAAAAGTTGAAGCATATATAGCACGTGTAGGAGCGGAGGAAGACAGTATATATAGGGAAGAAGCTAAGCGTGTCAGTGCGTCGGAATGTTGGTGCGGTGAGAAACAATCGCGAAAGAGAGTCGAGGGGGGGAAAGTTTACGCACTCTCACAGGGCGCGCGGGCAGAGCGTGATGCCGACAAGGATTTCGGAGACCCTCTCGCAACACCCTAGAATTCAATTTTCAGCTTGATTTGTCAGAGTATAGTAGAGCGTCGGAAGAGAGAGAAGTGAGAGAGAAAGAGAGAGAGAGAGAGAGCTGAGGGCAAAGAACAGGGGGGATATCCCATTTCGCGCGCTCTTTGGCCTCGGCAAACAGATTCTTTCATTTTGATTTTTACGACTCGCCAGCCTCGCTCTCGTCGGGGGCCGAGAAAAACTCGAGGCTTACTTCTCTTCTTCCTTTTTTTTTTCTTCTCCCAGAACTAAAATACCGTCTCATCTTTTTTCGACTCTTCTCTTGTTTTTACGCACTCTACCTTTTTACACGTCCGCTTGTTTAACTAGTCTCATTTACATTTATTTTAGGAAACGCTTTCTTCTGGATTATTCGAAATCCTGAGCATTTGTCTTTATCATCGCGCACGCAGCTTTCGATCAATAAGCATAAGCTGCTCGAAATAATAGACTCCATACTTCTAAATAATATATTTCAGAGCGAAAAGGATTGGGTTTTCTCTTTCTTTCGCTTATCGGCTAAGAGAATCGGCTGTGGCGAATCTATGGAGCGCCGGCTCCGAATTCATAAAGACGAAAGAATAATAAGGTAGCCGATGGAGAATTGGCGGGTGTGCGGCGGGAGCGCGCGGGAAAACGCGGCCGATGATGGCATGCCCGCGGCACATAAAGCCAAGAGCTGCGGTTGTGTGTGTATCTTTCGACGAGCTTGTACAAAGAGGATTTGTCCTGGTATGGATATATACTGTATATAGTCACATAGGCGGCGGCGGCAGCGGCTTCCCGCGAGAGATATAGAGGGGACTATGCAGTAGGGGAGAGGCCGCCGCCGCCGCCGCCGCCGCCGCCGCCGCAGTGAGGCCGCACGAAAACCATAATCGAGCGCCGACGACATGGCTTATCTCTCCTAAGCCTGCCGAGGATGTCGCTATATGCACGCGACGATCACCCATAACGAATTTCATCGCGCGCTTCCTAAATATGCGCCCCCGACCGCCCATTCTGCTGACTCTCTTCCTTCTTCTTCTTCTTCTTCTTCTTCTTCTTCTTCTTCTTTTTCCCTAATAACCGGCCGTCTCTGCTCTCTCTCTCTACATTATATACACTCACCGGAACAGCTGCTTTGCGCTCGCTGCAAATACCGACTTGGGTAATCGATCGCTGATTTGGATTAAGATAAAGAGGGGGTCAATAAACCTCGATTTGTATAAAGCCCGTTATGCCGCGCGCTTATACAATGTTGATCGCTTTCCTTTTCGCTGTATACGTAAATGAGAGGCGCCATTGAATTATGCAGCGCAATTAATCGATGAGGCAATATGATTGATTATGATGTTATTGCAGTATCGAAAACGTAACGCGGACTGACGTATATGCAAAAAGAAAGCGAGGAGCGATTAAATATTAGTGATGCGCATATTTTCGACCAGACGTACGCTACCTTGTTATTTATCATACTATAAATATGTTTTCCTACTTAAAACTTATCTGCACCTACGATAAGCTTTATAGTATTATAAGTAGTCTAAGTTTAATAGTATTAGTTTTATATTTGTTGGCATATGCAAAGCTTTCACAGCGTTGTAGTGATAATTAATTCTCGCATTGCAGACAATACTAAATAAATTTCTGTATATTTTAATCTATACTTTGGTGAACAAAACTTCAACTCGATAAAATATAATAAATCATTTAAATCGAGAGTTTATGGATAACCGGTGGAAATGTATTCAACTTTTCTATAATCCTGTCAACAAATAAGTTCTATTACCGATTTACTATAGTTCTCTCATCGAGTTTCATCAACGTTTATGCAACTACTATAAAGCATTTAATAACATTTGTAAAAACAAAGTTTATTGAAAGTTTGATGCATGTCAGTGTGCTTGTAAGAAATGATAAAAAAGCAACGGCATTTTTAGTATTTGCTCATTAAATTCGTAATTGCGAGCTCGTATAGTTGACTATAGCTTGCGGCGCGTTTCTCTGCCTATATGCAAGAACCAAGCTCACTCGATCCGATCTTGGTACTATTTGTCATCGGAAAATGAAGTAAATTAGATTTCCGAGAAGGTCCCTTTAATGGATCACTGATTGCCTGACACTACGTGTTTCTCTTACTAATGATATCAAATAATTACACAAGGCTGGAGTTGAGCCAGTTAAATGAATGCGTCCTGGATTTATTTACGAATATTCCACTAATCATCCGTTTTTTGTTCGTGAAAATCCGCTTGATTCAGATAGTATATAAGATAATCGGTTTAGATCTTATTATTATATCCGTGTAGATCCTACATACGAGTATATTTTTATAAGACAATGTACATCAAGAGAATATCTTTTACTTTCAGCAAATATTTTTTTTCTCTTACATATATATATATATATATATTGCTGCAGTTTGAAGCATAAAGTTTTGAAACGTTTATGCGTAAAAGAAAAGAGAACCCGCTGATCGAGACACTGATGTTATTTATCTGCAGCTACATCATTATACACGAGCGTTTCTTTTCCCCCGAGTTTGGATGAAAGCTGCGCCTCGGTCGAGCCGGAGAGCCGAAGTCGGTGCCCCGTGACTCATTGTGCATAAATGTCCCGCGGTCAGAAAATGATAAGCGATCGCCGCGAGGCCGCGCGCAAACCCGTAATTAAGCCGTTCATACGTTTCGGCCCTTTAAAGATTCTCGCTGCGGAGCGACTCCGCACACTGCACTTGGCTGCAGACCAGTTGGACATATGCGTGTATACATGTATAGGCGGCTCGCGGGTCCGCGCGCAGTTCATGCATCATGCATTGTGTGCACGGAGCCGGCCGCGCGCGTGTGGGATGAAAAGAGAGGCGACCGCTTGCGCGCCTACGGTTCAAGGGTCCGAGATAAGTTAAGCCGCGCAGAGAACCGGTCGCAGCGCGCGGTTTCTTCTTGAAAGCTCTCCGCTCGGTGCGCGCGCACGGCCTGCGACGTCTTGATATGGTAGTTACGTCGTCGTCGTCGTCTGCTCGAATGCGGTGCTGTATAACGAACCGCCAACCAACGACTCTCGCCGAGCGGTCCTCCTCTTCGCTGCTGCTGCTGCCGCTGCTGAAGCCGCGGTATCATAATTTCCAGCTGCTTAATGTTATCCCGCGCTCGGCTGTAGTCGAATCGACTGGAGGAGAGTTTACGCGTCATCGGGCTGCAGATATGGCTATAGCGTGGCAGAAAGTCTCCGAGCTGCAGTGGACAAAGTAGAGTGGACTTTCGGCTTAAGGATATTTATCCAGATTTTAAACTTACCTTTTTTGTAACGAAATATGTTATAAATATCAAGCCTAAGAAGTGCATTTTAGTTTTTAAATGCCAAATCAATTCCATGCAGTTTCCAAAAGTAATATAAGATGTGTATAATCACGTGTACATTAAATATTTTGTATCCGTGACAAAATTCATTTTTTTATTCAACTTCGGCGTTTGTATTTTAATTTTTTAATACGTCATAATTACAAGAACTCAGCTGAGTTAACAGTTATTTTATAAGATTCTAACTTTTTCATTTCATATCGGACACCATATCTATACGTCATAATTCATGCCTTACATTTTTTGTGATTTTATTTATTAATCGAATCTTTCAGAAATATATTATTGCAAAGTTCACTTAAAATACAATAGATCAAATTGATATAACCGAAACGATTGATAGTGACTTGACTTTTGAGAATAAGTAAACATTACAGATAGTCAATGAGGATAAAGTGTTTTCAAAACCATTTTATTTACTTCGGATACTGATGAAATGAAAGAGAATCGTATAGGCTCATTATCTGCCATAGTTAAATGCTTAATGATGACAAATTAGCGGCAATTAAGCGCGAATTAGATACGCGCGGCTGTTCTGTCCCATGCAGGTATATAAAATTTCTCGAGTATCTCCAATCAAATATTTCACCAAGGCCAAACAATTTTACGGTACTTTATAGTATAATGATCAATAAAATGATCAACTGCGACAAGTTTCAAATAATTATTATCGTGTTTCTAAACTTGATGATATTGCATGTGAAGCAAGTACTTGCGAATACAATTATAAAACTTAATTTTGTTCAATATAAAAAGTATAATACACCTATTCCTTTTATCGAACTGCCATATGTAGAGGTCACGTATTGCGACTTATACCTCTTCACACCTAACATTCTTAATCTGTACATTCAATATTAACAATATATTTCTTATTATTTATCAGAGTTCTATTCACATAAAACAATATACAATTGGTAACAGATAGTTAATCCGGTTTTAACCAATTCCCGGTCTCAAAAATTCATTATATATTGATTATACTAAAGAAAAGGGCACATTGATCGTTTTAAATTGTTTTAAAGAAATAATTATAAACTTATTTTACTTAATAAAGAAGAAAAATTGTGCACTTTTAAGAAAGTGTTGAACATTAAAAATCATCTTATGCTAATGAAGAAAATCGAAATGAAAACTATTAATGAATTATCGGAAATTTTTTACAATGGCACATTTATCGGTCATTGCTATACACATTTATTGTTAAAACCGTAAAAATTTTTACAATGGCACCTTTATCGGAACATTTGCCCTAGGTATCAGCACTACAAACTAAAATCCAATTAAATAGGATGACCTAATTAATTTTTTTTAGTCGCACTAAACTAAACAACCCAATACTGTAAATAAAGAAGAAAAAAACAATTAAAATTTTCACTCTAAAAATCGAAGTGAAAATACTTTTGCTATTAATGTAAAAATAAACATATTTCCACATCATACCTTAAAATAAATCAACAAAAATTTCCAAATTTAAAACTTCTCTAACTATAAAGTAAAAGAATTTTTATTTTTAGCCTTCAAAGCAAATATATTTGCTTTTAAAATTAAGAATGGCTATGTACTAACTTCAATTAAAACAAATATTTTTAAACATTTTGTAAATCTTTCATGTGCCAGCCTATGTACAGGTAACTGTGTTACCTCTATGGGATTTTACTTTTGTAAATTTTTTTTCTGGTCAATAAATAAATAAATAAATAAAATAAAAAATAAATTTACACTAAACTTTATAATAAATTTCTTGGATGATTAAAATTCCATGATCATTTCCAGAGATATTTCCGTATTAATCTTCTTATTAAAAATTTTTAAACCGCGATAAAATAGTTTTTTTTTTTCAATCAATTTACTTGAAATTTTGTTGGTTAATAGTTTTAGTTATAGACATAGATATAGAAATTTTCGAAATAAAATATTTTTATTATTTATACTGCAATATTTTGCGGCCACGATAACTAAAATATTGTATATAGGACTGACCTAGCCTTGTTACTATATATTGGATGAGTTCTTTATAGATTGAAATTATATGACTGGTTCAAGACATATTTTGTCATAAATAAAATTTTTATAATTTATACTCTCATTTTTCGGTCACGGTGACTGGAGTAAAAATCGCTTCGGTCGGACGGCAATTTACTATTTCGAAGTCTAGATTAAATAAATATTAAATTATAAACTGCTAAATAATAAGTACCGCATGGTCTAAAATATGAAAAGTATGTATTAATTCTAAGTATATTTGAGGAACTGTACTTGCCATTTTGGTTATTTCATCATAATAAATTAGTGTGCCCGTCTTATGTAGAATTTTGTTTTAATTAATGTCTTGACAAAATACGTGTGCACAATAATTTTAATTAATAATTAGAAGAAAGGCTAATAATTATTATTTTGTGATCAAAACCACTGTGTGTATACAAAAATAATATACACAAGAAACGTATGCTCAATTAAAAAGTTGGTGTAAATAAAGTTTTCAGTATGTTCCTTATGGGACACTCTACTCTATGCCTTATGGATCTAAAACAAGGGTTTCTAGCGCACATGTTGCCAAGATAACGGAATGGAAAAGTTTCTAAAGCATCAACATAAGATTTTAAGTTTGTGATATTTGTGTGATACTCTATATTTTTTACTTAGAGTATATATGAAATTTTAGCAAAGTCAGGGAATTATATTTTATAGTAGATTAATCTTTTTATTTTCTGTTAGACCTGCACTTATACTAACTTTTTTATTCTTTTTCATTTATATCAAGAAAACTTTTGCGTACACACGATCGATTTTGTTTTTCTAGAACTCGAGTCGCGTCGCGGCACACGTAATATACGCTCGAGCGCGCAGAGAGATTTTCACCAAACAAATTATAAGCTTCCTGAAAGCCTCGCTGCGCGCACGCAGTTAAGCGTCGTACACAATAATAATAATCGTTAACGCCGCATTCGAATATTTCCCCGCGCATTATGATTTTAGTGCAGGCTATCGCGCCGCTGAATGTTAACGCATAACGTAATAGCCGCGCATGGAGAGAGGAGTGTTGCAGCCTGCCAGTGCACCACACAACATTAAGTGCAGAGAGAGAGAGAAAGAGAGGAACAATAGCGCAGCACATGTTTGGTGCACTGCTACAACCGCATTAAAAGCGAGCTGTATAACGAGCCAAGTCGTTTCGTATATATTTTTCCAACGGTTCCATCGTATACTTTTCGCTCTGGCGCATGCGCCTCTCGCGCTCTTACGTATATTATACATGCATAGACTCCGGAGTCAGCTCTTGCGACTCGTCGAACAAACCGATTTCCGCACTCTAGATTTTGCGAGTTTCACCTATACATAGCTATGTATAGGTAATGGCAGAGCAGATGGAAAGAGTATAGAGCGGGGACAAGTATAGGGGACTGACAGAGAGGGGAAGAGAGGGAGAGGGAGAGGGAGAGAGAGAGAGAGAGAGAGAGAGAGAGAGAGAGAGAGAGGCGACTGATCCCGCGAATCTATGCAAATGAACAGCCAATTATGTTACGAACCCGTAAAAACTGCACCTCGTTAGAGGGGCACAGTGCGATAGCGCTCTCTCTCTCTCTCTCTCTCTCTCTCTCTCTCCCTCTTGCGCATAATACACGACTACCGGACCGCCGTCGCCGCCGCCGCCGTCGCTGCTACTGTGGCTCTCTGCGTGAACGTTACGTCAGCCGTTAGGCGAGCTACCGATCTCCTCTTCCTTTTTCTCATTTTTCCTTTCTTCTTCTGGCTCGCAGAGTCTCCGTCTCTTTCTTTCCCTTGTTTCTTAGAGCGGAATATTCGGAATAACTGTGGCGGCCGCTCGCGTGCGCGCCGCAACCGCCGAGAGACAAAGAGAGCGCGATGACGCATGTGATTAGATGACGATCTTAAATGCTAACAGCTACTGTCCGCCGCGCCGCGAGAGGGAGGCCCAGAGAGAGAGAGAGAGAGAGAGAGAGAGAG